>CAJNOI010000852.1:0-24156 GCA_905250115.1 Adineta steineri | reverse complement strand
TTCTTTATTTATATTAAAATCAATATTCATTTGTGAAACATCACTTTGTTTCTCTTTATGACTTATTGTATTGTTGTACATTAGTTAGAAGCTTTTCATTACTCTGCTTTTTGTATTTGTATGTTTCGTTGTGCAGAATGAATGTTGTTTCAGTGTAATAAAGAGTTTAAAAATAATTTCTTATTTTTTAATTATCAATATATTCAACAATGTTCACTTTAAAAACAAGAGGTTTTATCGAACCAATGTTTGAGAGTGGGTGGGTGTGGGTATACGGGAAGAAGAGACTAGTAGAAGCCCAAACTCACATCTTCAAGATGGTGAATACGTACTAGCTATCGATAGATGTTGTATACTACTGAGCAGTTGACGATGTTTACTTCGAATGATTGTTCGATTATTTTGTCTTTAAAAGTGCATTAAAGGATCCTGTTTCTTTTACATAGTAGTAACTTCTATATTTCGTACTTTATAAATGAGCTACAATTTCAAGAGAGACTAAGGAAATATTGATGAGAATCAGATCTGAAAATAATTTATTACACAGGAAACTCTCAAAAATGACTCACTGATTATCTGAATAATTGAGAAACTTTACAGATCATTTCAATAATCATTTATTGGTTTTAATTTTTTTTAAACACTGAGTCTTTTAATTATGCACATCTCCTATAGATATTACCTGGTACAATATTATATCAAATAGGAACTTGTTAGCGGATAATGTCGCATATATTACACGTTGTTTAATTATTGCTATTAATATAGTTTATTTTATTTTTGCATTATTTAAACTATATATATATATCAATATGAACGGGTGTCGATGTAGGTGTGAGTAAGGATGTGTTTTGTCTCAATCCTCACCCATACCCCTTATATCAAGATAAGATCACATGGGTGGATATCAGTATGCCACAAGAATTAAGATACTTTTCTTTGTGAGTTTATATATTAGCACATTATTTATAGAAGGGGAAAATGTTATATTCATCAATAAATATTTATTGTAGAAAGTTAGGATACGGATAAATGATACGAAAGTGCATGACTTTTTTCGATTACGGTAATTTCTCAAGATACAACTACATAGGTGCGCCAAAAGTGGTGGTGGTGAGCGTAGGTATCGGTGTGAGTAAATTATAAGTAGAAGCGCATTCACGTCAACACCCTTTTCATTTACACTGTTCATATGTTCATGATACTAAAATCACATACTTCTTAAACGAGGAGTGCATGATGAAGATATATTTTATTTTAAAGATATTTTAATTTGCATACATGCATTTTCATAAAAAGCAAGTTTTTTAACATTTGAATTCTTCTGCCTTGAAATTACCGGTTAAGGACGAGGCGACGATCCAGTTAGTAATGGCCGCTTCCATAGTAGCATCTGGACCTTTACTTCCTCCGGAGAGAGTAGCGCTGCCAATATTAGGTTTTGATACACATTGAAATGTAGCAGCCCAAATCCATTTATAAGTTGCATCTAAATTTTTCAAACTTCCAACGCATAAATAACCACATATTCTAACACGAGTATTTTCGCTCCATATAGCTGGATACATTTGTCGAATTGAATAGGCGAGAGACGCCACACAACCATTCGCACTATTGGGTACAATACCATTGGCACAGTCTCCACTAGGATATTGAAACGTCAGTTGACCCATGACACTGTTCATAGCGAGATAGCTTACAAAGGCGATGATGATACGATGTGAGTTCATTTTTTCTTGATTATATTCCACACACCTAAGCACTGTTTTGTCTCGTTCGTCTTATACGCAAACTTTACGAGCTATGTGAATAGTAGAAATGAAATATTGTTACCTGAATGTACGAATATGTAATTATTCTTCTCTTTCTCTTTCTTACATAGCGTTTTGATGTGATGTCACTCCTTCGTGTCAGAATATAAAAAATTCAGCTAGTGAAAACAGAAACAAATTTCTATAAAACGGACCTTTTATTGCTTAGATAATTAAGTGAAATCATCCAGAATAACTCGAATTACAGAATATTATATGAAGAATGAATGAAAAGTCAAGAGAGCAAAACATTTTCACTTATATTAGCATTTCTCTTTTTTTGCATATTGGCATCAAATTATTTGTTGCAAAGGTGTACTGAAACAAAAATGGTGCCATACGAAACCATTTTTGTTAGTGTTTTATCTAGCACATGGACACCGCTCACCCGAATAACGAAACTTTGATAAAATACTTATTTTTGGAATGAAACGGAAATCCTTCTGGAAGGTTTGACACCAACCTAAGACCCTTTCATAAGACTTGTGAAGGGTTCAGAAACCTTTTTCGAAGGTTTTATAGGAAAGCTACGAAAGCGTAAAACTACTTTCAAATTCGTTGTAATCTACAAAACTTTTTAAAAACTTTATTCTATGTATAAAATGTTTTTAAAAGGTCCTTGTTTTCTACAAAACTCGACTTGACTTCGATTGATGCCATCTTTGTTTTCAGTGTGTATTGGTAATATATAGGAAAAATAAGACGCCCGTATGAAATATTCATTTTATTCGCACAAGTGTCTTTACTAAAATGAGACTACAGTATAACCAAGGGAGAAATGGGTGTGGGTGTAAGACAAGAATAATACCCACACTCTCATAATATACTGATGTCATCAGCACAAAAAAGAAAAGTAATATTAACTATCGAGTATATGCGTATAATAGATACAAAAGTTCGTTTTTAACAAAAAGCGATTGCTATGCGTGAAACGTATAGAATATTAACCTGTATTTATCACACATTTTTACAAAATACTTCACTATATGCTAATGTTTGATAAATTACAAACTATCATAAAAAGATGTCTCTGTGTATTGAGTCTCAAAATAGAATATAGTTGATTAAACCTAAACCAATGACTTATGTACAGTTTAAAAGAACAAGTTAAAATTATTTCTTCCTACATTCTTTCTTTTACTCTTATACTATCTATAACATAGAACACGTGCAAAAATTATCAGTAAATACATGTTGTTACTCTTTTTTTTTATTATAGATAAAATATCGAGCAGAATGAAATTTGAACTGTTACCAAATGAAATACTCATTGAATGCTTTCAATATCTCAATGCACCCGATATCTTTCATTCATTTGATCGATTAAACTATCGATTCTATATACTTATTCGAAACATTGATTTACATCTCAATTTTGAACAAGTTAAAAAGTCTTCGTTTAATGAATTTTGTCAAACAATACTAATAAATCCGAAAATAAAACGAAACATCATTTATTTAAAATTATCAAATATAGGTACATGTGAACAGATTCAATCATTTTTGTCATTATTTTCATTAAATGAATTTATTCACCTTCGATCATTATCATTTATTGGCACGCTTCATTATCATATTGAATACGAACAAGTCTCACCTATGTTAACCTTATTACCTGATTTATATCGGTTTTATGCTCCTGGATGGAAGATAGAAGCAGAGGTTATATCTAAATCGAAAATACAAGTGCTAACATTAGCAAACTATTGTCTAACATCTATTTATGGAACATCGTCAGTTATGTCATTAAGAATTCATTTGTGTACTGTATCTCAATTACTATCAATATTGAATTATACATCGATGTTAAAATATATAAAAATCGACTGTTTTGGTGGTAATAAAGAGCAATATGATTACAACGTGGACTATAAATATGATTTTAGTAATATATGTGCTGTTCATTTGAAACATTTACATATAGATGAGTGTCGAATTTCTTTTGGACGTTTCGAACTGTTGTCAAAATGTTTTCCAAATTTGAAAATCTTTTCAATCGCTTCTGAATATGGTAATGATATGATTGATGCTAATCGATGGCAGCATCTCATCAAATCTTCCTTACCACTATTACGTATATTCAACTTCGACTTTCATTATTGCCATTCTGATTCTTACGATAATATGTTGATCAAGCTTTCACCATTTCAAACTGATTTTTGGCATCAACACAATTGGTATATCAATTATGCAGTCGATAACGAATTTACATCAGTTTATACTATACCATATTCATCTACTCACTATACATTAACACCTACTATGAAGAAATACAATAGTCCATCGACAAATGGTTTAAATGAATATGATAATGTTAAATATTTATCTTTGTTTTCAAACGCAATCAGAGATGATTCATCATGGTATTTTCGAAATGTTCGATCATTAAGATTAATAAATGCTGATCGTTATGAAGATGATAAGAATGAATTGAAAATAGAACATCTGAAGAAGATGGTCAACTTATCAAATATTACAAAATTAGAAATTAAGAAAAAATGTATAATTACATCAGAGTTACTGTTTGAAATATTGAAGCAAATGCCAAATATATCGTCATTAATATTAAAGAAGCAAATAACAAGCTCATTTTACACCAATCACGAACTCTGTGAACTTTTGAACAAAAAGATTAAAATGTTGGATTATACTAATCCATCTTGTTATCATTATATTAAAATCCAAGATTTAGATTGGTTTTGTAAAACGTTTTCAAATGTCGAAGAACTTCATTGTGATATCGATAATGTTGATGATGTTTTATTTATATTAACAAAATGTTCTGAATTATCAATAATAAAAATCAAATGCGTTAATAAATCAATCTATACATGGTTTGAAGACAACGCAAGAACACTAAATGTTTACCTTGATTATAAAGAAAAATATTATGAAGAATATTATACTACACCATCTGATTCAGATTAAAGAAACAATTCACATTTAATCATGTTTCAGATTTGTTTTGTTGTTCAGTGCTTTTATTTTAAGGTGCCAGAACGAATCACACATTATTGGATAGAGGAGAACACAATTGTATTCTTTCTAGATTTTGAAGATCAAGTTTTGACCGAAAAAAAATGATAATTAGACAATTCGTAAGAAAATTCAAGATTTCAATCATTTAGAGTCACGGACATGTTCTGAACTTAAATTATTCCGATTCGTCACCAATAACTGACTTGATCATGGTTTTTCTGCTGTACAATTTTGATTAGAATTGTGTATACTCATCCTATGCCCTTTACAATTTTATTTGGAATTAGAAAACAAAACTTTAAAAGCTATATTAAGTTTTTTTGAAAAATTTGAAAGTATATTTGGCCTTACACTTAAGTACGAAAATAGTACTTGGTACGTTTACTTTGTTATGTATGTTGATCACGAATTACCTTTGACAAATCGCAGAAATCTATGTTACATATGATTTTGAAAGAAACTAATAAAACTAACGATTTTTAAAGATGAGTGTGAATGTGGGTACTATAGATATGGTACACCGACACTCATACCCACACCTTCAGGATGCTAACATAGACATGAATCCATAAGATATTATAACTGAAAGATCCAGCTTAAGATCTTAAGTCAAAAGTGAACAATTTCATACTTTGTAGAATCAATGAACATGAACAAAAAAAAGTAGCTCTGTCTATAGTTTTGTATTGATATTTCAACAGAACTTCTCGATAAATATTCTACATTAATCAATTTGACTTTTCTGGAGTAGCTCTTGAATTAATAAATTTAAGACTAAAAATGAGATAATTACTAATCACAAAGAAATATTAAATAGAAATCATATTATTGTCTATTCTCTTTCGTTAAAATATACACTACCGTAAAATAGGAGAAATTGTATGCCAGTATTTTGCTTAACTCATCAATATTTCTATCCTCATTCTCACTACATCGTATATCTAATATGAAATATAGATTGTTTTTTTTTTTTTATTTATTTAGGCAAAATGAGACTGACGACCTTAAAGGTCCTTACAGTACATGATTGAGTTAGAAGAGAGAGAAAGAAAGAAAATAGAAAAAAAAAAATAGTATAGTTTAGTATATATAAATATGAGAAGAGTAACACTAGACAGCAACAAAGGAGGTACAAAAACAAAACAGATCACACAAAGAGGAGAGAAACAAGAATATGTAATACATAGTTACATATTTATTACAACAACAGTATCACGATCAAAAAAGGAAGAAGACAAGAGGAAGGAGAAAAGAAAAGAAAAAAAAAAACTTCAGAACGATTCGGGGAAATCAGCCAAGGTCATGACATCATCAATATCATAGTTGATGGTGGAATGATTGGGAGGGATACTTGCGCACCACGTAGCGCATTTTTCCAAAACAGAGGTGTGGCCGATGAATCTTTTCGTTCTATGTGTACCCTTAACTGGATATTTATTCTTCAGTCATTGTTCCCGGAAGAAATTGACGTTAGCTAATTCGAAAATTAGTCTACCATCAATCGTATCCGACCAGGCTTCGAAATACTTTTCGAAGTAGTTTTTACAGCGGTCTTCAAGGGATTTTTCATTGAGACAGAACGCAAAAAGATCATTATTAATGTGCAGGGCATAGAGAACTCTACGAAGGCAAACGAAGTAGAAGTGGTTCAAGTCTTGTTGCTGTGTTTCTGTAAAGAGTGGGTACAAGGGGAACAACCATACGAATAGAGGATAGACATAAGAGAAGAAGAGGATTTTGCGTAGAGAAGGGGATGTCCTACGAAAAAGCCTAAATGAGTTAATTTGAGCGATTCGCTGTCTAACCTTAAGCTTAGAAAATATAGATTGTTCTTTAGATTATCTGCTGTTATTATTCATAAATATGTTCATCTATATCATTCATAAACTTACTTCGAAGTCGTTTTGTAAGCAAAATGTGTCAATGATTATACATTCTAAATCCGATGGATACTATTAAAACAATTAAATATTATGAAAAATAATACTGTAAAACTAAGACAACATTTGAAAGGATAATTAAAGTTATCATATCAATTATAAGTTTTGTTGATCATAATAAACTAATCTATAAGAGTAGAAAAACAAGGATATTTATTTTTATTTGGGATCGAATATTAAAGTGTACGATAATCAAGTAAAAATATGGAAGGAAACAGTTTGCGGACGTCATAGAATGAGAATTCTTCTAACTAAAGTATTGTTTGCAATTTGAACTACTTGTAAGACAAATAATTAGATAACTGAAAGTTAATTTGTTTGAAATACTTAATATAACTCTGCACTATATAAAGCAATGGTATTAGCATCCCATCCACCAGTAACTAATACTTTTCCATTTGATAATACAGATGCTTTGTGAAGAAATCGTGCATTAGTCATGTCATCAGTAGTTGTCCAAGTGCCTGTTGGTGGATCATATAATTCAGCACTATATAAAGCACTACCATCCGATCCACCAGTAACTAATACTTTTCCATTTAATAATACAGATACTGTGTGACTCCGTCGTGCATTAATCATATTGCCAGTAGGAAACCATCCTAGAAGTTACATTTTTATATATTTAGACAATACAATATTAGATCATCAAACAATCAACAATCATCACTCTTGTATACAATATTTTTCATTATTCTAAAAACGACAGTCTTTCATATATCTGATTCATACCACCTGAAGCTTATGTAGACTGAGAATAATAGTCAAATCTATTGCACGAAATCTCTTCAAATATCGCTATCACATCTTCAGTATTCTCTATTTTCTGCTTCATATTTTATCGCAATCAAATATATAAAGGTTGTTTACTCAAATTGACCACTATGATAATTACACGAACTCATGCGCTTTCGATTTTCCACAAATTATAAAAGATATGCTTGAAAGATATTCAATAGAATGAAAAGTATGAACTTTGTATAAACTCTTTCATAGTTCTCTGGATATCACAATCCAAATAGTGAATTAATCATAAAATTTCTTTTTACAATGATCAATGTATAAGTATGAAAAGATCTATATAGCATCCATCGCTGAAACTGATATAAAACATGAATTAATGAGAAAATGAGTGATTACTCCGGAAGTCTCTGATAATTCACTATCAAATCATTGCTAGTTCTCCATTAATTTACATAAATTCACCTATTTAGTTTCTTCTGACTTTATTTTCAGTCATGTTTCATATCTAATTATATGCTCTACTTAAGTTTCTTGATACAACAACAGTTTTTCGTCAATTGACCATTCACATCTTCTTATGTAATGAACACTATCATAGAAAAAACAAACCTATATAAATGTTCCAAACATGAGAACAAAATTAATCTGAAGATAAAGTTAGTATTTAATGTCGAATTGTATAGTTCACTCGATTATCTCATCAATCAAGACAAGATAGATGGGATAGTTGAGGGTAGGTGTGAATTCTGTATCCATCGCACACCCACATCTACCCTCGAAAAATAGTTAAGAAAGTTCACCCCACAATATTTCAGCTCAAACACAAACAACATTGATTTATTATAAAACTATAATCTCTTATTCGACCAACGGAATCATATATGAACTTCTATCAATGTGTCATTTAATAATTAAACTCAACACTTCAACATACTTCAGTTCCTCATCTCTCTTACATTTCTCTTGTTGGTTAACAATGAATATCACAAATCTGTCTTAGTCTATTTATTACATTTGTTACCACTACAACAAAGATATCATTCGACAGAGATATTATACAAATGAATGATACCATATCTATAACTATGAATACAATGAATTGCTCTAATTAATTTTGGAGCCTCAAATGTAAATAATATGTATTATTACCTCTTTCACATATTCGTGTTGCTAACAATGGCAAACAAACTGGTTGAGATGAACAACATGAGTTAATAACACATATTGAATTATTTGATAAACATGTTTGTGTAACATTATTACATCTTTCTAATATTGAACATAAAATACCAGGTGCACAATAACTAATATTATTTATTGTTCGATAATCATAACAAGGTGTTGATGATGAAAGACAATTATTGTTACCATTCAAACTTGTATTACATTGTTGTAAAGAACAATTTGATGTTGAATTCCAAGCTGAATGAGCTGATGAAGATAATGTAAACTGAATAGAAGCATTATTTTCAGTACAAGAATAATTCGGTGGTTGTGTAGTTTGTCCTATAGAATTTATTTATATTGTGACAGAATCAGATAATAAAAAAGATAATCTATAGCAAACCTTTTACAGATGAAAGAGATATAATGAAAAACAACACAATAATAAATCGCATTTTCTTGTGTGATCGATGAAAAAAATAAAATATGCACAGCAATGAATGATTTTTCTTTACTCTTTTTTTTATATTACTTCCTAAATTTCTCTTTCAATTGAAAGAACATAAAATTGTTTCTCTTAATACTTGTTCGTGCCCTCGAAATCAAAAATAGATTTCTTTCATCCTGACTAGTTTGTGCGTCTACATGTTTTGAAAAGTTGATTTTGTAAACGTTTGTCACAGAAAGGCTCTTAAAAGGATTTATGATTTTCTTTTCATCAATATTTCATTTTATGATTTATTTTTATTTATATCAAAGATTGTTCTCTTTTATTATTTCATCACAACTAAAATCATGACATTTCTTCAATCGAAGTTTAAAACATCATTAGTTATATGAAGTTGTTTGATTGACGAAGGTAAAAGAAAACATTACTTGAACAGAGGCATATTTAATAAATTGTTTATAAAAAGTTCTTAATACACAGAACTCTTCTAAAGCAAATAAAAAGGTCAGGTATTATTCTAATGTTTTTTTCAATATTTCTCTAACCTTATTTTTCAGATGGCTGTTATTTTTTGAAAAATATTTTAGATAAAATCATCACATATGAAATTAATTTAGTTATTATTAGTTTCTAGAAAAAGAGTTTTTTTGTTGATTTTTCAGATTTATTATTACGGAAAAATAAAAAATAGTTCTTTATCTTTATATTTAGAAACAGCAAAATTCTTGTCTAAAAGAAATGAGGTACGATCTTGTGATGATTAATATTGATTTATTATGATTTTATTTTCGTGATTCCATAAAAAGTATCATAAGAATCGTAAATATTGAAAAATGAATTTGATGATAATATCAAATCTATACAAAATAGAATATTTATTCAATTGATGTATTACCAATAGAGAGTATGCATGAGGAATATACATGAAAATTGATAAATAATAATCTAATAAAAGCTATTTCTGATTTTAGTAACTTGTGAAAAGGATCTTAACTGAAAAATATCGACTCGTTTTTATTGAGGGCGTGGATGCAGATGAATAATGGACACCTATACTCATATCCACCATCAAAATGAATAAATCGATCATTTACACTATTTTTATATTTCATACAAATCTATTTATGAACATAAGACAAGAAAATTTGCGAATATTTTTTTTGTGTGAAAAGATCAACACAGATGGAAATATTTTATTAAGTCTTTGACATTCATTTTAAAAACTATCCTGTTTATTAACAATAAAAAGTAAATATATAATTTTATAAATTTCAATTTCTTTTTCTAATCGTAGCATGTATTCGAAGATGATGCGATTGATCAGCATTTGATACTTGGTCAGTTGATTGACGAAATAATTGTCCTTTTTGCCAAGCATTATTATCATTATTATCATTTGAACAATTTAAAGTAACTTTGAAAGTTAATCGAATATTTGTTAACGAATCTAATTTATTATCTAAACTATATTCAAATAATGAATTTGAAGATAAATTTTGTGATAGATCAATAATTTGTTTATCATCAATTTGTAATTGACAAATAATTTGAGTATATTGATCAAAAGCTTTCGATGGACATTGAATACTTATATGATGAAATTGATAAAATTTTTCTTCTTCAGGTTTTAATTGTATAGTCCATGAAAGAATTCCATTTGTATGTAAGTGTTCTCTACATAAATAAACCATTTTCCAATCTTTTTCAATTTTTCTTTGGATATTTGAACATGAATAAACTCGATCAATCCATCCATCTTTTTTTATTTCTTCAATTCCATTACGTAAATATTTATCGGCGACAGAATTATATTCAATTTGAATTGAACCTTTCTCACATTCTTCATTAGTTATTGAATAAACATAACCATTGATAACATCATCCTAACAACAACAAAAAAAACAATTCATAAGTTCTAGAAAATCAAAACAAAATAAACTTGTTGATCTGTTTCTCCACGTGATAATTTCCAACCAAGTGAACCACTTTGTCTACCATGTAATTCACTTTCTTTTGCCGATTTTTCTTCATTCAACATACTGACTATATCTTTTATTTGACTAGAAATAAAATTATATTAATAAAAGTCTCTTAATTCTTTCAGAAAGGAATTATTTCCAGAAGCAACTCGGTGTGGGTGTGGGTGGGTTTGGATGTGGGCGGGTGTGGGCGGATGTGGTTGTGGGTGTGGGCGCCAATAAAGAACGGGCTCATCCTCATCCACACGCACACGCACAACGACACTCGAACAGCTCGAAGGTTTATACTGTATACTATCTATCCCGAAAGAGTAAAACCAATTGAAATAAACTTACTTTGAGATAATTTTTATTTTTTCTTCTTGATTAAGTTGAGATTGAATTTTTCGATTAATTTGATGAATTGTTCGTGCGAAATTTTTTTCATTAATATTTCGTCTCTGTATAATTTGTCTGAAATTAGTAACGTATCTCCAAGTAACATCTCCAATATGATCTTTAGCAAAAGCAATACAAAATGTTAATTCTTTTTTCCATCCTTTTTCATAAACAAGTGGAGAATCACAAAGATTTTCGCATGAATCACAATGAAGCCAACGTTGTTCACTTTCAGAATAAACTTCAGTCCAAACATGATCACTAGGATCATAAATATAACGAGTTAAAAATGATAATGAACGACATAGACAAGCAAACAGATTTGCAGCTTCACCACAACGACCACTACGAGTTTCTAATAATTTTATGGGTGCATTAAAACGAGGAAAACGATATTCAGATGAACAAGTTGAACATCTACAAAACAAAAAAAAATATATTTTATTTAAAAAGAGTATCTAATTATTTTTCATACCTATAAAGTTCAACTCTATGTGCATCTCCATATTCTCTTTCTTCTCTTGTTGGTTGAATATATTCTGCAAAATCCATTGGTTTCTTACAATAATCACAATTTGCTCGATCAAACCAAGTAAAAAATTCTTCTTTAAACCATCTTAATAATTCAAGTAATAATAAATCACGTTTATTAATATCGGTAGATTTCATCTTCTTTGAAATTCTTCGATTAAAATCTTCTAATGGAATTATTTTTGAGCGAATATAATGTTGAAGATTTATATCTTCATAGGATTGAACACGTTTTAATATTGATACAAATGGAATTAATTTATCAAAATGAGATGAAACATGAAAATTATCAAATGAAATTAAACTATTAGACGACCTATCATTATCACTTATTCCAAGATCCAGACTATTACATTTTACCTAAAGAAATTTATTATTTTTATTTACAATTTCAAAATTAGAAAAAATAAATTTACCTCTTCACATTTATCAATTGGTTTAGGATCTAATTCATTTTCAAGTAATTTCACTATTTCCTGCAGTTGTTTGTCAGATACTGATTGATCGAATACATAATCATCATTGATCTAAATTTATTTTAATATAATGAAAAAAATATTTGAAAGAAAATTTCTATTAACCCTTCGTGACTGTCCTCATTTTTGTGATTCATGGATGTCGTGGGATCCACTTGGACCCATCCTCAGAAAAATGCACAAACCTAATGTCTGTTTATCTCTACGCGTTCTATTCGACTTGTGTGAAGACATAGACATCATTATGTATAAAGATTCATGAGTTAGTTCTCTTGGAAGTAATGCAAATATATCAAAACAACAGATAAACTTTTAAACAAATTACAACCAGTAAATGTAGTTTTGATCGTAAGAAAATAACATAAGTTAAACTTAAACTTTTGAACGACGTTATAAATTATCAACATAATAGTAAACTTAGTAACGAATCAAAGAAATTATTTTAAAAATAGCTATAAATCAACAGATTGCAGCTTTAACAGGGAAAAAATCTGTTGAAAAGAGTAAAGTTATCCTGGGATCCACGCGGACCCATAGCGCAGTTTTTTATCTATTCGACTTATCTGTGATTTGAAATAAGGATGATATAGACCGACATAGAACTAGTGATGATATAAAAGGATAGGTCAAACACAGAAGCCCTCGATGTACTTTTGAATAAAAATCTGTGAAATGGGTCCGTGTGGACCCCACAACAACCACGAAGGGTTATCTTCAGTTATAAATCAAAGTTAATTGTTGTCGAATTACTATTTGATAGCTACAGTAAATTATCATCTCCGATGAAATAAACAATCTTTGAATTTGCATATATTCTGTTTTCTTAGGGTGAGTGTGACTACTCTATTCTTGGACATATATTATAGCTCTTGTAGCTTGTATGTAGTCAGTCAGTATATATATGAGGAGCTTAAGTGATTAAGCGAAAAGAACTCTGCGTCAGGCTGGTCTTCCGCCCAGAGCGACGACTAGAAATATTTGTAGGAAGAATATCAAGCTTATGAAAATGTTCTTGGACATCACTCTATACTGAAAGGCGAGATATTTCTTCTTCTTCTCTATTTCTTACACCCAGACCTAGACCCACACCCACTCTTTAAAAAATCTGAATCTCTAACCTGTTTAAATCCGATAGTATGAAGGCATTGCATTGCACCTGTATATTTCTGAAACATTTCTCGAATATAACAAATAGGTAATGTATGATATCGATGATTATTTCTATCACTAATTAAATTTGAAGTAATATCAATAAGAAGTGTTATTGTAACCAATCGATCATCTTCATCAGATATTTTTCGTAAATTATTCAAAAAAGCTAAATCCATATTTTTTTTTATCTGGAATATAACAATTACTTTTGATTATTAACAATAGAAAAAGAATCGGAATATGTATATATATAAAAAAAAAAGAATAATTAGTTTTGAAAAATGAAAAAGACAGGTATAATAAATTCGTTGTTCGAAAGAAAGAGTGTTCACTTATAGGAATGATTTTAAAAGCACCGAATAATATGAAAGACTAGAATTCCGTTATTTCTTCAGATGTAGCTGGTGATGATGTATTATACTGATGTGAAGAAATACGACTATCATTTATTTGACTTGTATTCATATTCGAATTTGTCGCTCCTGTATATAAATCAGATAATAAATTTCCAACAGGAATACCATCTTCTAATGGTGGTGAAAGTATCGATATGTCATTTGTTGATAATTCATTATTTTCTTTGATTGGTGATGTTTCTTGTTCTTTTTTATAAACTGTACGTGGTCGAGCCATTGGAGGAATAGGTGGCGGACCTAATGGACGATGTATTTCTGGTCTAACATTTCCATTATTATTATTATTATTACTTTTTCTAGCCACATATAAATTTGAAGAAGAATTCGAACCTAGACAACACAAAAAAATATGACATAGTTATATAATTAATAAATTTTTATGTCATTGTAAATTCAAAGCAAACGTTAGTTTCATATCATAAAACATTACCACATGTCAATAGAAGCGAGCGAAATACAAGAAAAAAAGAAACCTTTTGTAAAGTATAATTTGAAGGATTTCTTCTATTGATTTATACTAGAAATTTTTTTATTTATGTAGTATATCAAATAAAATCACCTGCAACTTGTTCCGCAGGAGGTTGATCTGTTGATGTTTCGTCTTTATAAATTTGTGAACCATATGTTAAATCCATTTGACTTGATGCTTGTCGAACAAGAGGTGGATGAGGTGCTACTTGTTTTCGACTATTTCTTGGTGATCTTATAAACGAAACCAAAATATTTCTTTATTGAATATAAAATAAATTAACTTACGATTTCGAAGGTTCTATATTGATTAGATCTTCAACTGAATTTGAATAATTCTTCTAAAAAAGAAATAAAATTTTAATAATTAATAAAAATATAAATGAATAATTTACTGATGAACGCAGAGTTGGAATAACATCTGGTGGTTTTGATTGATATGTAATATGATTATCTGATGGGAATAATATTTCATGATGAGTAATCATAAGTTCAACTATTGTTGAACCTTGTTTATAAGCACCTGGCATTTGATCTTTTACACCAAGAAGACTATATCCAATACAAGTACTTAAAGCACTTGCTGTCATTCTACTTGTAGATGATTCGTCAACAACACGACTTAGAAAACGAATTATTTGACTATGAAAAAATAATTTTTGTATAGAAAGACTAGAAGAAAATAAACTAACCGAAGATTTTCATAATTTATCGTAGGTAATTGAACTAATAATTCGCTTATCCTTTGAATACGAACATCTTCATTACTAAAATAAAATTCCAAATATATATAGAATATTTTCAAATTTCGAATAATTTACAGTACAGAAATTTCATTCCATTGTGGTAAAAGTTCATTAGTAAGTAAACATTCAGGAAGATCTCTTAAATATTGTTTTAATGCATTTGCTGCAACATGTGGTTCATAACCAAGGCTAGATAAAGTTGAACCTTTTTGAATTAATTGTAAATCAAGTTCAGAAATTAATTTCTTTTGTTTAATAAGTGCAGGTGATACACGAAAAAGTCCTTCTTCTCCAACACTATTTTTTAATAAATCAATACATATATCAATTGGATAAGCTATTGGACGTTGAATTCTTTTTACACAATGTTCCGATATATCACATTGAAATGATGGAGCTAATCTATCAGTGTCGATACGATTTTGAATTTTAGGTATTTCATTAGATAAAAGTTGTTGAATATCGGTATAAAATGTTTGTTCCTCACATAAAAATCGAAGAAAAAAATCACGAGTTATAGAATGCTCTTCACTTGATGTACGATTTATTTCTGTTACATAAATATCATGAGCTGATATTCGATTACGATCACATTCTATACGAATATCTTCTAATTCACGAAAACGTTCATCATAATTTGGAACGGACATACGATCTGGACGATTTTGAAATCTAATTAAAAGAAAACAAAATATAGATTAATTTAATTTGTTTTAACAAACTTTTTAAAGTTTGATTCAGCTGTTTCATAATTTTTTTTAGCACGTTCATAATTATCACGAAGATCTGATATTGTTTGTCGAATATATGCCTAGTTTTAAAAAATAATTTTAATTCGTATTTAAAAAATGAATAAATAAATAAATACTTGTTTTTCTTTTGCTTGATCACTAATTTTTCGAAATTTTTCAAACCATTTCTTTCTTTCTTCATCAATTTGTTCATGAATTTGTATTAAATCATCAATTGTTGAATTTAAAATAGATGGACTACCAGTTAATCCATTTGGAGAATAATATGCACGTGCATTATCAGTCACACGAAATTCTTTAAATGCTTTTGATATATCATTATCAATACTTTTATTTAACTAAAGAAAAATATTGAAGTTCTTTTTTTCTCCAAAAAAATAAATAAACTTACAAAATCTTTTTCCGATTTCCGAAGATCAGCAAGTACTTTACATGAATCTCGAATATAACGAACACGATTATAACATTCAGGCGTATCATCAGTTCTAAAAATTTATGTAATTATATATTTAATAATGAAATAAAAATCAATCCTCTCTATAGTTTGATTTTGAAATGATTGAATAGAGAAAATACATTATAAAATTTGAAACTGTTCTATAACATGTTAGAAAAGATCTAGTAGATTAATGATGTTTAAGCAAGCTTATTAAAATCATTCAATCTTTTCACTTAGCAATTAGTAAAATAAAAAAAAGAATTGGTCAAATTAGTATCGTTTTTGAAGAAAAAGAAGTAGATTTTAGTTTTTATTACTTAAACTTACACTGTGAAAACTCTCGATAAGACAACTGATAAAAAAAAAGTTTTTTTTTTGTTCTTCTTAATAATAACAACAACAACAACGCAATCAAATATATATGTAGATATAAGATTGTATATTAAACTAATAACAAATGAAACTTACTTAGCAACATTGAAAAATGGCTTGAATCTATTCATCTATAGTAAAATTAAAAAGAATCTTTGAATTAATTTTTATTTAAAATTAGAAATAATAAAATATTAAATTTAATTGACGTTAGGAATATATTAACATTGACACTCATTCTCAGCCAAAGATTTGTCGAAACAACAGTTCGTCCGTATTGTTGTTTTGATGACGATCTTTGATCATCACTAGGATCATAAGTTACAAAAAGTATCAATAACTGTATGTCTTCTAAGCGATGCCATTTATATATATATCATATATCAAAATAAAATGTCACAAGTGTGAGGGAAAAAAAGAAAAATATATGTGACAAAGAATAAACTGTTTGCAAAATGACATATTCTTATTTTATATCATGCATTGCTTGCTTATTTTCTCGTTATTATATACGTTTACTCTCAGGTGAAAACATTAAAACATCAGAACAAAAAAAAACAAGATTAATGTAGAAAGAGAAATATATATATAAATATATATATGTTTTTTTTCTTTTTATGTATAAATAAAATAAAACTTTAAATCAGATCAATTGAACTAGGAAATCCATTGTCTATTTCACCCGATTCATTTATTTGTTCGCCTGATAAATAATAACTTAGTTTATAACTAAGTCGAACTGCTTCCTATAAAAAAATTAATTAAGTTCTTCAGTTATCAAAATAAAAATGATGGCGAACCTTATTTGGATTGGATACAACTAAAATTTGGGTAATAGCTTGTGGAGGTAATATCGGATTGTATGTAGGTAAATCAGTGCCTGATGAATTTTGTAGCTTGATTCGCATAGTCTAATAAAACAAAATAGATCTATGTAAGACAAAAAACAAAAGATTTACTTTGGGTACTGTAGCTTGAAATTGAAAATTACTAATAGTATTTGAAGTATTTGTACTAGTGACAGTTAAAACGCTAACAATCAGATCCGAACGAGGAGAATCGCGTGCAATATGAAGAACACATTGAAGACCGGTTTGACGTGCTAATTTAAGGGTTATTGGTGGATTCACAGATGAAGGATGAATAGATTCAAGTGTTATTATTGGAAATGGTAAATCAGTATCTATTGATTTTGTTACAGAAGAATTTTTGATTTCATTCAATGGAATTTTATTTGTATTTGAGCTTGTAAATTGAAATGTACTAAAAAATAAACTTAATTTACCAAAAAAAAATATTTTTTGATTGATATACCTTTTCGTCGATGAAATTTTCTGTCCAGTTGATTGATCAACAAGAAGATCTTGTAAATCATCAAATAAACCTCCTTTTTTTGTCATTACCGGTGCTATATTACACAAAATTTCATTTGTTTTCTATTTATAATAAATAAAAAAATTTACTTGAATTAGTTGCTTTTGTAGTGCTCGAGGGAAAAAGTGGTAGACAATCATCAAGGTCATTCTGATTTGATGTTGGCGCAATATTTATTGAACCAAATAAATCATCTAATTCATTTGCAGCAGAATTTGTTTCATTAGGTTTATTTGTTGAATCTATAAATTATTCCAAATAAGATTATAGTGTAATAATCAATAACTAACTATTTAAGTTTTCAGCCAAATCAATTAGAGTTCGTGGAGCAGAACTTGCTGCAGCCGGTTGAATATCATCGTATAAAGGTAGTACATTATCTAAATAAATTAGATTTAGTTTTAATAAATATTTTTTTTTATAATAAACCATCTTTAGCATAGATATTTTGTCGAACTAAACGATCATATTGCGCCAATACTCGTGATAATGTATCACTTGCAAGTAAAATTTCACCTAAATTATTAAATAAATTCTATGTTTAATAGAATAAACTTTAACAAACCAAGTCCTTCATCGCCATCTTCACTTTCAGTTGCTAATCGAAATAAAACAGGCCGTAATTTTTCTAATTCATCATGTAAATACTAGAAAAATTCAATATAATTTACAATAAAAAATTTAAATATATAAAACAAACAGTCATTGTTTCCCGTTCAGCTTCAGTCACTGTTGAATGATTATAATGAATAAGCATTTCCGATAAAACTCGAACGTTATTTTGAACTTTTTCTAATTCAACTGCTCGATTTGATAATTTTTCAATTTTTTCTTCATCCTAAATGAAAATAATTTGATTCTAAAAATATTAATTAAATTTCAAACCTTTTTAACGAAGCTTTTAATTAACGCATTGGCTTGTTCAAGATCTTCAGGTTTTCGACTTTTTAATAAACGCTGAAGTGTCTTTAAGATAGAACAAAATAAATGTGATATTCTAAAGTCTTTTTTATTACTTTGCTTTTTTCTTCATCTGTATCAAATATTGATTTTACTCTTGGTGCTGCAGGTGTCACAGATGATTTATTAATATAAACAGGATCTTCAGTTATAATTGATTGACGTTTTAACATTTGGTATGCTTCATTAATTTTAACTTCACCTGGTAGAGTTTGTGTCCAAGAATACATAAGTTCAACAACTTTTTTCTTTACTTTTTCGGATGTATGGTTTGCCAAATACTAAAAAAGAAATATTTTTTTTAAATAAATTATAAAGAAGAATATTACTTTAGGTGAAACAAGTTTAATCATTTCATTGAGAAAACGAAATTTTCCTATTTCTTGATGAAATCTTCTACCGCAAATATGAACACAGGATTCAAGTAAATCTAATGTTCTTAAAGCTTCATATTCTTGTGGTGATTGAATTTTATGAGCAATTAAACGAATTGCTAGATGATGACCTTCGGGTTCAGAATTAACTTTTTGACAAAATGTATTAAATAGATTTGGATCTGCGCTTTTATGAATTGGACTTGTTACTTTAACTAAATAAATTATATAAAAAATTGCGATACTAAAAACAGTAAAACTTACAAAATATAGTTTCAATCGAATCGCCAGCTGGAGTTGCTGCCGCTGCTTCTGTTGGTGTGTTGCTCGTTACAGAGCTCATTGTATAAAAAGAATCTAAAAATCAAAGACAATTTAAAAATTCTAGAATTTATTTTTAAATAAAAAGTATAAAATAATGAAAATAATTCAATAATAAAAAATTTAATAATGTACTTTTATAATTAAATGCACTATTTACGTGGAAAATTATTTAATATCCATATTTGTTACGTCTTTTCCTTCGTTGGTCACGACTCAACGAGAATGATTCATTTCTCCTATGAATAGTCGCATTAACAATGGCTCATTTTATTAACCAAACGTTATCGAACAATTAATTTATTATATTACTAACATAGTAAAAACTATTTCTAAATAATTCAGTCCATTAAAAACAAAAAATAACATAATTCGACAGATGTCACTCAGAATCGATAATTTGAATGAATTGTTATATATTATCTAACTTGAATAGTTGTCAGGAAGACATTGCTACACAATGTAGATTAATAGAACACATATTCGTACTTATAAGTTCCTCATCATGATGAAGATCTGTGATTAACAATTAAAAATTTGTCTTAAAAAGGACCCATGTTATCAAAATCGCTAAGGTTTGGGCAATGAATCGCGATTTAAAAAGAATTGACGATTATATCGTCAGTAGGAAATGGTTATTTTGTCGGAATCATTACGAATCAAGACTTTTCGAAAAAAAATCGGCAAAAAGTCCTTAATTTTGCGATCAAATCGCCAATTTTTTCAGGATTTTTGATGGCATGGATAGTGCAGTATCAAATGATGTTAAATTATCTAGTCTACTAAAATTCTGTCATTTATGATGACTTTTTATCGCAATAAATCTCACAATTAATCGGGTCCTAAATCGTCGATTTTCCTCCGATTTTGATAACATGGCGAAGTATACTGAAGACAAGATCTTCATTCGTTTATCTATCATGGATACAGATAAAAAATTCAAAAAAAATATATAATATTAATTTTTCTATATTTCCTCTTTATTTAAGAATAATGTTACGTATCGAAGTGATTTTGATGATGAGTAAGAATACACCTATTGACATACTCTATTCTTAATCTAGATAGTTGTCTATTTACCTATGACATTAAAACATTTACCTCTCATTCTCTATTTTATCGTTGTTTTCGAGGAAGAAAAACCTGATTGAGTTTTATTTTATAAATGTTAAAAGTTATTTGCACATTTATTTAATCCTCATGTTTTCTTTGTACTGTTTTGGGGTTGTGTAAGTTAAAAATCGAAGAATAATATAAACTGAAAAAGTTGTGAAACAGATATCTGATTGACCTTCATCAAAACAGTATTTGTGAAAAAAGTTAGCAGAGCAAAAGAATAGACTCAATAATTATTCATAAGAGCTATCAAACGTTGATTCAATGTATAGTATAGAATTATTTTTCGCTGTCCTACCAAATAAAACTATTGCAATATTACTTACATTCTTTCTCAATGCATCATATATCAATTAATAGAGGAATGTTAGTTAGTCTATTCTAAGAACTTGATTTATCAACAATTTTACAGTTCTTCATTAGATGTATTGATATTGATTATTAACATTTGCACTACTGAAAGTCTAAAGATGACTCTCCAAGTTATCTTATATAAATCAAATAAAAAAACTAACTATTCGATTAAAATTATCTTTGCATATAAAAAAAAAAGAAAAAGATCAAATATCAATTTAATTCTTATCAATATAAAACCAAGAACATCTTCATTTTCTAATTCATATACCAAAAAACAACTACTATGTCGATACGTTTATATTGTCTTATTGTCATTGCTGTTTCTTTCATTCCAATTGAAGGTAAACCTGTCGTCGATCCAAAATTAACTCAACGTATCAATCGTTTACTTAATATAACTGAAGCTGAAAAAAAATTTAATACTGTATTAGAAGCATATATTACAAGTGATGCAACTTTTGCAAGTTATAAATCGGAAATCTTAAAATTAATCAATAAGTTTTTTTTCATTTCAATCATTACGTCCAGATATTATTAAAATCTACCGTAGTCTTTATACATTAGTTGATATAAATGGTTTAATTGAATTTTATTCATCTCCATTAGGAAAAAAATTAATTGTAAAAGAAGGTCAAGCTGACGTTCGTCTTGCACAATTAGTTCAAAATAAATTTCAATCACAAATGCCACAAATTATGTTATCATTTCAACAAATGTTCGCTAATCCCAATCAAACAATTCATTAAAATATTTATACTTCAAATTAATTCTTCACCATTGTAATTAAAATATACTATAAATTATCAAGATATGACTTTTTTTAATAGAGAAATAAGTTAATCAAATAAAAAAAACATTTCCTAATCAGTCTCGACATTTCTCACAATTATTGAAATTAAAAAATATTCTTTCATTTCCAGAATTGTCAACCGAGAGAATCATTAATAACTTGATCTTTTCAACTTCTGTCAAACAAATATTAACCGAATGATATTGTTTTTATTATTAAAACAGTTCATGTTTTTATAGATTTGATTAATTTAATACCTAAACATACAAACTCACATTCTTCAAATACAAAAAAGAAAACATCAACATTCTAGATTAAATAATCTACTTAACTTATATATGTTGATAATCGTTCTTCTTTTTTTTTTGTAATGTCTTCATAAATCCATATAATTTCTATTTAAAGAACTCCTATGTTATATAATAAAAACAAATCCGAAACTATAATTTTATCCCATCGGCTTCGACGTTACGCGATAAATTCTTTAGACCAATCATAGAATTAATTCTAAAAAAACTTGAAATTAAATCGCGCAAATAAATCTATTAAGTAAAAATTTTTTCTGCATCAATTCATATTGAAGAGAAGAACTTCTAACTTATATGTAAATCAAATTCGAATTCTTTTCATCTTTTTCTTTCTACTTGATTTCAAAAACTGAATAATTTGTTTGAATAACATTATACAATAGCAAATTCATCTAATCGAAAAGGAAATAAGCGAACGAGCGGTCTCACTTGATTTCAAATCATGTTCAGATCTTGTCACAATCGACAAATATTCGCGCACACAGAAAAAAAACCGGAACAAACAATATTGTACATATGGTTGTTATCCAAATTTCTCTCTCTCTATACACATATGTTTTATGTAAGAAAAGAAAAACGAGTTTTTAATGAAGAAGTCGAAAGACAAATAGAGATAATTTTTTCTCATTTATCATTATTAACAATATAAACTCCGCCCTATTTCTTATTCAATTAGATAATTTTCTTCTACTTCTTTTTCGTTATCGATCGATTTATCGCGATTTTAGCTTAAAGGTGATTGACTAAAAGCAACAACACCTTTTTTTCTTAAAAAAAAAGAGAAGAAAATGAATGATAATGATAAAGCAACTTAATCTACACTTGACTTATTAACGACAGACGAGAAATGAATCGCGTGCATTTCATTTCTTATCACGCTAATTGCAAATATACACTTCAACTCATATCTTTGTTTATAGACACACGCCATGCTGATCAATCAAACTACCGAAAATTACATTGATTTCTATCTTTAAAAAAAGTATATATATATATAAACGACAATTCCATTCTTTTCGTTTTTCTTTCTTTTGCGTTCATTGTCTATTATAAAAACAATTTTAACTTGTTTTTAGAATTAATTCTTATGTCAATATTTGTAAACAAAATAACAATGACAATTTCATTAACGTTTACCTTTATGTTCTTACAAGATTAAAAAAAAACTTTAGGTTTTTTTATCAAATATATATATATGTATAAGGAAAAAGAACGATTCTTTTGTATTTTTTTTTCATTGGTTGATTATTGATTGTCGGTCATAAGCAATATAATAGAGGAAGAGATGAACGGAAGAAAGCGATCATACGCTCTCATACAAAATAGCTTGTTATTTGCTCATATGTCCACTTGTAGTCCGGCATGCTTCTCTATTCTATTGGAATTCTGCCGGAACCAAACTTATTTCTCTCTTAAAGAATGATTAAAAAAAAAACGGCACATAGTTCGAAAAGAATCTGTATATATATTGACATAGGAGTAGAGTATCTTTTAATCTTCTGTCTATTGAGTAGAATGAATAGAAATGAGTGTCACTGAAAAATAAGTTATTCTTCTCATCTATGTCTCAATTGTCAATGTTGATAAAACAATTTCACAAGTACTTAAGCTTCTCTTTTTGATTAAATCAATATGGTCAATCGAATTTTTTTTTAAAGTGTCAATTATCATTTGATCTTTAGTTTTTTGTCGATTTCATTTCTAATAGGAAAAAGAATAAAAGATATTATCTGCGATAAAGATAAGGAGGAGAGAAAAAAA
>CAJNOI010000851.1:0-24167 GCA_905250115.1 Adineta steineri | reverse complement strand
GCAGCATTACGTAAAGGTGTGGTTATACTCAATGTTGGAGGTGAAAAATATACTACAAGTATTGAAACATTAACACAAGAGAAGAATACATTCTTTACATTACTATTCTCAAGACGATGGGAACTTGAACAAGATCCTGAAGATAAAAGTATTTTTATTGATCGAAATGGTAAAATGTTTAGTTATATTCTTGATTATTTACGATCAAATGTAATACCAACAAATATGATAAAAGATGAAACATTTCTACAAAGTCTTCTTATCGAAGCTCATTATTTTCGTTTACACAAACTTATTCATGCAATAACAGAATCTTTACGAATACGTCACAAAGTAGAAAAAGAAGATGAAGAACGATTGGCAACTGAGAAAAGTATTATAAATGGAGCATTACTTCAGCCAGAACATAAAGCAAAACTTAATGAATTTTGTGGCAAAGCTAATCAAAAATGGGAATTGATATACAAAGCAACACGTGATGGATTTAGTGCTAGTGCATTTCATACACATTGTAATAATAAAGGACCAACAATGACAATTATTCGATCAAATAATAACTGTGTATTTGGAGGTTATACAGTCGTTCCATGGACTTCAAATTCTCAGTGTAAGGCAGATAGGACAGCATTTTTATTCACGCTAATAAATCCTCATAATATTCCACCTACGAAATATATTATTCGGTCTGATCGTGCTGCATATGCTGTTTATCATAATAATAGCTATGGAGCTATATTTGGTGGTGGATATGATGTTCATGTGTCTGATAATAGTAACAAAAATAATTCTAGTTCGACTGATTTTCCTCATTCATATATTGATACAACAGGCAAAGGTAATAATACATTTACAGGAGCTAAGAATTTTACGACATTTGAGGTTGAAGTTTATAAAGTTGGCTAAATTATTCTTCTGGTTATTTATTATTCGAAAATAGTCTCTTGTACTTTTTATGAATTTCTAATAAATATGAGTCGAATTTTTATAAAATGTTTGTAGATTTATTTGATTATTTTTTTCACTGTATAATTTTTTTCACATACAATTCAAATATATTGTAAAAACAACATCAATGAAAATAAAATAAAAAAAAGAAGAAACATTTTAAAAGCGGATGAGGACCGTCATCACAATATTGAAGAATAAAATATAATAAATATATCACATGCATATTCGTTTTTTTTCTTTTCTATTGATACGAATGTTGTTTTTCATACATACCACATCGTATCTTGAATAGTAGGATCAAGTTGAATAAGTCTTGTTTCAACTTCTTGTAATGTTACTGCACCAACATTTTCAACTAAATCATTATCATCAAAATCACTAATATGAAAAAACAGAAATTAATCTTTTCTACATAACAAAAAAATATATATTTTCTTACTCGGTAGTACTTCGATCATTATCAAAACTATCAGCATCTCTTGATTGATATGCAGCTAAATGTGCATAATGAACCGGGGCTGGTACCGATACTGCTTTGGTACATCGAACATCCGAATGACATAGATAATAAGTTAAAGATTGTATTTCATCCGATGAAAAACCAATTTCATCATATAAAACATGATATAAGATCGGTCTCGATGTACCTAAATAAAACAAATATTTATTGTTTTTTCTTCATATTTAAATTCTACCTTGTATAGCAGCATGACTATTTAAATAAAAATCAAAACCTTGTGGATGAACAATATCCGTATCAATAATAGTACCGGGTTGTACATTATTCATATTTCCTGTTTGAGGATCTCGAATAAAAAATCGTGTATTGTGACGTTTTTTAACAATAATAAATGTAATTTTTGGTAATGGATTATTCAAATAAAGTGCTAAAATGAAATAGATGAGAAAAAAATCTTCTTTTTTTATGTCGAAATAGAAATACCTTTACAAGCATTTTGTAATGCTCGTATTTCATTATCAAGTACTTTTTGAAAATGTCCATCATCAACACCATCACGATAAAAAACAATTTTATTTGGAAAACAGTGGTTACGTTGTGCAAATAATTTTAATAAATCAGTTGACATTTGATATAAATCTTTAATTATTTCCAATGAAATTTTTCCTCGAGCAGGATACTGTTCACCAACTCTTGATGCATATTGAGTACCTTAAATTGATTTTCCTATCTAATTCAATCACAAGAAAAAAACATCGGACAAACTTGTTGAATCAACTGAACCAACTATAGCAGCTATAGATGGTTTTTCTCTTGAACATGTTATATGTGTAACATCAGCACCGAAAAACATAAAAACATCATCTTTCGTTGAAGATGATGTCAATGCTCGAGCTAATGATACCATACCATTAACACCACCGAGTTTTGCATTAAATTTTTGTACAAGATTTTGTAAATACTACAAAATATGCATTATAGACTCGTCTACTATCTCTCTCTCTCTCTCTTCAAATTTATCATACCATATCAAGTTTTTTACTTCGAATATTTTTTGCAATCGCAACAAAATCTGTACATCTAAAAACTTCGTAATTATTTTAATTAAAAAAAATTAATTAATTCTTACTGTGTAACGATACCAAGTTTTTGATTACCAAAATATTTTATTAGTTTATAGATATCTTCACCGACACCATTAAGAATAAAAACTACAACTTCACAATTTTGTTCTTTTAATTCTTGTAAACGATTATGTATTGTTTCAGGATTAGCTGGATCACTATTCATAATTGGACTTGAATTAAAATAAATTCCATATTGTGAAATAATCTAAATAGACGACCGAAAATGAGTTAATTTTTTTCCTTTCAAATATTAATGATTTACAAGAGGAAATTGATCAATGAATTGTTTTGCTATTGATAATTGATTTTGATTTGGTTTTTGAGATGAAACCATAACACATGCCCAACGATTAATCGTTTTTGTTGTTTGAAAACGATTTCTCAAATTCCATCTTATTAGAAAAATATATTAGTTTGAAGAAAAAAAACAAAATTCCTACTTTCCAATATTAATTCTTTCAACAATATCACTTTGTCCATCTCGTCCACTTTTATATTTTATTTCAGGTGGTGCAATACATCTTGCTGATACAGTTACCATTTGATCATCGACAATACTCATTCCTATTTCATTAACATATTTATCTTCATTAAATTTTCGTGTTTTAACTATATCCATAATTGCTTGATAACGATGAGTTGGATTAACAACTGTTTTTTTAGTTACACGAGCACGTTGATCGGTAGTTAATGGTTTTATTGAACGTTGCCATGCTTGTATTGTACAACATTCCATAGGTAAATAATGAAATTGTGTTTTATTCGGAGGTGTATATAATTCTATGAAATTTATTTCAAAATAAATTAAAAAAACGGAAATTTCTTACCAACGGTAGGTAAATTTGGAAATTCTAATTGTATATTATATTTTTCAACAAAATAATCATAGACTGATTGTCGTTCTTGACTATCATCACTATTACCATCAACAACACGTGCAAATGTATGTTGACGAGCGGATGCACCAAAACCACGTATACGATATTTTCGAATATTTTCACCATGATGAGTTTCAAGCCATATAGGTTTAAGAACTTTTCGTAATAATAATTGTTGTTCACGGTCATTAATACCTACATACAGTAAAGAATAAGAAAGAAAAGAAAAAATTAGTCAGTTTTTACCATCACGAACAATATCATGTTGAAGATATTCACAAAGAAAATGAACTAAATTGAATGGTTGATAAAAACAAGTGAATGTAGAATTAATATTTATTGTAGCACCGAGTTTCGTTAAAAACATTGCTTGATAAAATCCACCAGCTAAACCTCGACCATCACCTTTAAATTAAAGAATAATAGATTTCAATTAGTTTGTTCTTAAGCCTTTCGCGGGTGAATTTTATTATACCTAAATCATCTAATGTTTGTCGTCGATCATAGAATTGATTTTTGACGGAAACCATTGTTGCACGAGTTGTTTGTTTAAGAAGTGTTTCAAGAATTCGAATTGGATCTCTAGGACGAATAGCAATTTTATTCTCAATAAAATCCCAAAGAACCTAAGATAGAAATAAATATATATTTATTTTCTTTTTTGTTCAATTGAATCTCTAACCTGTATATCATATGATTTAACTAGATTAATAATTAATAAACGATATGTTTGTTCTCGATCACTTTTTTTATCTTTTATAGTTATTTCATATTGATCTTTTAAACCCACAAGTAACTCAATTGAATAAAGACTTTTGCCTTCATCATACCAAACTAATGGAAAATTTTCACGTTCAATTATTTTTCTTAAAACAACAAAACGATCATCTTTTTTCGATGGACGCCATGTACCATCTCGATTAGCTGTTTGCAATTCAATATCATATTGATGACAATGTAATGTTTGAGGTATATTACATTTGAAATGATTTGTATTTACTTTTAATTTATAACCCGCTAATAAAATAAAAATAAGAGAATTTTCTAAAACGAATTATTTAATTTATTTTCAATTACCACTTCCACCTTGATCTGGCCGTCTAGCAAATGTGACTATTGCTGAATCTGGTACAGCTGAACGAATAGTTTCTCGAAAAGGTCGTGTTGATTTAGCACGACCATTCGAAGAACGTGACGTAGATTTACGTTGCTCTCCATTTGATTTACGTCCTGAAGAGGTGGTAGTAGTAGTAGTGGTAGAGAGTGATGGAGGACGACTAGGAATATTATTATCTATATTTAGTTGATGGAATTTCTCAGGTATAATAGCCATCGATTGAGATCGATAGGGTTCTGGAGGGCCTGTAGCTGGCCGACTAAACCTTTCTAAATAAATTATTAATTATTATTTAAATATTTACAATTGATCTATTTCAAATATTGTTTACTTACTACCACGACCTCGACCACGTGATCCTGATGCTGACATATATTTTAGTTTAAAATTAATTAAATAGAATGTAAAAGAGAGTTGCTATTGGAAATATCCTACTATGTAAAAAAATAGTACTATAACTGAAATACCCAGTGTGGGAAAAAACCCAAAACTCGGTGAGGATTTTTGATTTAAAATAATCTTCAATGTTTCTCAGGCAATATTGTTAACAACATTTGGTAGCCAATGATAAAATTATGTAATGATGAGTATTAGAAGTAGCGACATCTTGTTTTATTGAAAGAACCGGACTTCCATACCTACGGATTTTGTATTATAGGAGAATAATTCTTTATCTAATCAAGAGTATTTTGGTGCACATAAAGTTTAGTATATAAAATCATAGAGATTTACGACAGAAGATTAGAAAGATCTGCATAAAAATAGATGAAGTATTGATGATTAATGAAACAATAATATGACGTCTTCTTTGAAGTTACATTTGATGACTCAACTTTCTGTTATGTATAAAACCATGTTATATTATAGATATTCATTTTTACAATCTTTATACTCCTTTGTTCACATGTAATTTCAAATACTAATAGAACAGGTGTTTTTTTTTGTTTGAAATAGTTGCGTAAGAAAAAATGATGTTCGTTAAATGAGTTTGATAGTTTTAAATTTTTTATTTAATGTGAAGAAATGTAAATTATGATTGATAATATAAGGATGATAACGATCATATCGACGTTTTGACTAACTTCAGTAGTCATGAACAAGATACTCCATCTCCACAATAAAAATTTAAAATTTTCGTATTATTTTCGTATTTGTCTCATCAATGATACAGTTTAATAGTGTATAAAAGGCAAATTTTAATGGTTTTCTTACGTCTAACTATAGTTTTTTTCAACAATAATCAAAAAGGTAACGTCGCTATAAGATGTATTACCTTTAATTATCAATTAGATTTATATATAGTTATGTTTCTACGTAGATTATAGTGAATTATAGGAATAATCAGCAAGTTTTCGAATAAATCTTTTGAACATTTTATTATAAACTTCAGTTTTAAATTAATAGGATAAAGCCGTGATCTATATAATGATCTTCGCTTTAAATAGAAGACTATAATTTCTCGATACTTATACAGATGTCACTTGATTTTTTCATTTTCTTTTGAGATATATTTTGACTTATATTTAATACATCGTATATCACTCAATACAAGACTTATTACTATCAAGTTTTTGATTTTATTTTTATTTGAAAAAATATAAAAATGCCAACAGATAGTGATAGGGGTAGAAATTCTGTATTATAACCAATAAAAGTATTATTGTTCTCTGTGTCAACACAAAAAAATATAAATTACGTCGAAAAAATATAACCACAGGTATATATATATACATAGTAAGTTACAAGACTGTACCATTCGAATAATCGGAGTATACGCGTAAGAGGAACGAGTAAATATTAGATGTCGCTATTATTTTTGATTTTATAATATAGTTTACTAAGTTTATCTGATATTGATACTAATCTAATTATCATTAATCAAGAATATTCTTCTATATAATAACTTACTAACATCTTTGAACAATCTCGTAGAATATTTGCACGTGTAAATGACACGTGTTAGATATCGGTGAATACATGTGTTTATCGTTTTATTTCATCTACGCAATTGTATCATTTCTTTATTCGATGTACGATGAAACATATTAAGCTCATGGAGTAAAAATCGATTTTTTTTCTTCTCTAGATTTCATATCATTTATTTAACGTATAATATATAACATGGCTAGTAGTCTTACACGTACATTCTTATATGGTTCAAGAAGTAAATAAAAAAAATTCTTTTTTTTTAATTAATAGAAAATAACACATATTTATTTGATATTATAGTTGCACAAACAAGTTTTGTGCGTGCACTTGGTACTAAAGGTCCAGGCAGCAATAGCAGTAATACAACATCAGGTGGTTATGGTGGAAGTGGCCCAGCATCTCAATCATCAGATAAAAACAGTTCATCATCTCAACCATTAGGTGGTCAAGGTCAACAAGGCGGTAGTTCTGGCAATAAAAGCAGTCCAGCTTCTCAACCATTAGGTGGTCAAGGTCAACAAGGAGGTAGTTCTGGTAATAAAAGTAGTCCAGCTTCTCAAACATCAGGTGGCTTTGGTAATAGTGACCAATCAACAACTGGTAAAATCAAAGAGAAAGCAGGTGATTATGCTGATAAAGCTCGTGATGGTAAATTAATTTTTTTATAGAATTGTTCATATATATTCATTGTATTCTATCTATAGCTGCTGGTAATATGGCTGATTCAGCTAAAGGTTAGATTATTTTCTATAAAAACTTTTTATATTTATTCAGTTCTATTATTTATAGATGCAGTTAATAAAGCAAAAGATTGGATTAAAGATAATGTTAGTATATAATATATATTTTTAGTCTATAGTATAATAATTTTATATTTAATAGAAAGATAAATTAACATCCGATGATTCTATTAATAAAGCTCGTGATTCTGTAAAAAGTGGTGCCGATAAAGTAAAATCTGGTGCTGATCAAGCCGCTAACAAAGCTAAAAAATCTCATGTAAGTTCATCGTTTAAATTACTTATCTGATTTTTTCTTTTAAATTTTTTTTTATAGTAAACAAATGCAGCAATACAAATTCTATCATCTATCTGTAGTTATTTGACTTTTTCTTTAAATATATAATCCAGCATTGGTTAGATACAACCGTTTATTATTATTCCAGTGTTTAATATTTTTTTGTATTTATACTTTTTAAATACATCTAGCAAAATAACTTTTATTCTACTTTCTTTAATTAATCAATGTAAAACTTGTAGAAGTGCATGCAGTGTATCTAACTTAACGTCGAATTTAACATAAGTCATATTATATTGAATTAAGATCTTATCAAAGAATTTGATAAAAACAACTCGAATAGAAAACTGTCAAATAAATTAAAAAAAAATGTACTCACCTTGATTATAAACTGCAGCTACATTTGATATCAATAAGTCCTTCGCTAAAGCAAATACTAGAGGAAAAAAAATCTTTTCGAATGATATTTAAAGTTTTGTTATCTCTATCATTTCTTCTCTAAGATTTTGAAGCACGAAGGTATTTTTAATAAATAAATTATTGATTATATTTACTATGGCGAATTTTTTGATTGATGAATAATAAACAATCGTTTTCATTTCTTACTGTTTTGCAATATTTAAATTCATACAGATATTTCTTCTGAGCTATGACGAAGATGATGAATTAGCTTATTATTGAACTCGATCATATGCAGATGATAAACTAGTAAGTTTACTCGAAATTCTTAGAATAACAAAAAATTCAAATCAAAGCATCAATAATTATTTTCTGCGCAATAAAAAAGTAAAAGAAACACTTCTATTATTATTAGCGTAGCACTTTTTTTTTACAATTAATACAAATTCAGTGCAATTTCTATTCAATGACAATTTAGATCCTATTATGATAAATACATAACGGTTGACAATTGTCAGATGACATTTATCTGGTAAATGTAAACTTATCATTTACACTGAAAATAGAATAATTTTGTTTTTTTCTGAAGCAGGTCCTTTTTTTTGATCATTTAATTATCTTCCACTGGAATATATGCATTTGAAGAATTGTAAAAACAGTTAATAATGTTTATTCTAGATCAATGTAAAAAAATAGAATAATTACTAAATAAACATATTGCTTCGAATAACGAGTTTATTGATTAATCGAAAACATCGATTGTTTATGTTTTACTAGCTTGCATATATATATTTGCCCGTCAAAAGAACTTAATTAAATGCACAGTACGCAGATCAATGTACTGAATATTTACATCTAATAATCTCGATTTTCAGATAAATTATATGTAGTTTGAAGATTTTCTGTAGCAGAAAAATACAATATAATCATAATTAACTAAATATAATTAATGCTGCTACAATGAAGATGGTATATCATAAGGATAGGAAAAGATTAAGGTAGGCGTATGGAACATTTCGTATTAACATGACATTGAAAAACCGCGTTCATGTTTAAATATGTTTACTCAGTCATACAAACAATAACGTCATCACTCTTTCCTTTTTTTTTTTGTAAATCTCTTTTGTTGGTAAGTATACTTCAGTTTTAATAACAATAATGTATGTTAGAAAATTATTAACGCTTGAAAGTAAATAGAAAAGAGATCAATTATTTGCCGTTAAGTAGAACATAATTAAAAATTTGTACTGGCAAAGTTTATTTTATTTTATTTTTATGACAATAAAGAAGAAGAAGAAGAAGAAAAACAGACTAGTATCGTATACATATATATTAGAATGAAATCTACATCCAAGTTTCATTATTTCTTCCAATTAAATTTTGTTCATCTTGATTATAATTAATTTGATCTACACGTCGAATATAGACTTGTTGAGGAGATTTTCCATTTAATGAACTATGTAATGGTACAGGCGGTAATGGTAATGGGCTTTTATCTATAATAATAAGTTGTGATCGTTTGATTCGTTGTTTAAATTGTTGTCGTTTTTTGAAATAAATACATGGTCGAAATAAATAACGTAAAAAAAATAAACTTTCCTGACGAAATGTCAGACTTGTAAATAGATATGCATAAAAATTAACTGAATGACTAACATGACGAAATATAGATGTTATTTCTGCCCAATAATGTACTATTCCATTGGGATCTTCTGATACAATCATAAGAAAATTAAAAATTAAATATGGTATATAAAATAATACATATGTCATTGATATAACAAGTAATGTTGAACGTGTTGAATGATAATTTGTTATATCCGAACGACGTTTAACTTTATCATCAGCTTGTGTTGAATAAATACGTCGTATAAAACATACAATAGTTACATTAACAATTAAAATTAATATTGATGGTATAGCTAAACTTAAAACACCAGCAATAAGTATATTCATTAATAATGTTAAATTATCATTAGCATATTCTGAACGTATACTACATATTGTTGTATAATCAATACTAGTTGCATTATTTTTTTGTGTTTTATTAAATTTTTGTTCCGGATTATATTCTAATACAAGAAATGAATAACTATTTGCTAATGAAAATATAATAATAAGTGATGTTAAAAGTATAATATTAGATTTAATTGTATTAAATTGATGAAATATATTAATAAAACGTATAAATGTAAAACATGTTAAAAGCCAAGAACAAAGTGCAGCACATATACGATTAAACATATAATAAAAATAACATGAGAATGGTGATATATGCATTAAAGATAAAAATTCAATTCGTTTTATTTCATGAAGATAATTTAATAATGTTTCAATAATCCAATAGAGTAATAGACATGTGTCTAAAAAGTGAGAAGAAAAATTCTGTGTTTACTTTAAGGAAATTAAATATGATCGTTTTGACAGACAAGAATTTCTTTTGATAGGTCGGAAACTATACTTCTATTGATTATAAAGGAAAAGATTTCTTGATAGTATCATCAAGTAAACTTGATTACAGAGAAATTGTTTTCTACATTAATGTCAGTAAGCGTTCTTGTTTTATTTTTTGTTGCTAACTATAAGATAATTAAAATTTTTAGTTCCGAGTTTTCTTTCTTGAAAGTGGTTAATAATAAAAAAAAAGAAGAATTCTAACTTACCTAATATAGATATTTCAACGAGATATAAATGAAATACTTTTCGTTGAAAATGATTTGTTCGAATATAAAGTGCTTTTATACAAACAATTATTGTTAAAATATTTCCTGGTAATCCAAATATACAACAAAGTATTGCCACTATTCGACGAAATATATTTAAGAATTCTTCTGACACCATTTTAAATTTTAAAACATGTTCTTATAGATTATTTATTTTATTCATTTTTAATTAATTAAAAAATCTAAAAAATAAATAGATCAATATTATGAAATATGTCGAAGTTTTCAATAATAAACTCTATCAAATTCCAACCTCTTCATTTTCTAAGAATATTGAGAATGTAATAAATAGGGAAAAAAAAGAGAAGTCATAATGACAGGCATGACAAGCTTATCTTAAATGATGAAAAGTAATAAAAAGAAAAAGAAATTCTATTTTGACGAATGAAATCTATTACTCATCAGTGAATATTTTTGGAAAGTATTAAAGAAAAATTTCTTTAGATATTATTTGCTTATCTAAAAGAAGAAAAGAAGATCAATGCGTAACTTTTATTGAACACGTACACATGTTTTAGTCAATTGATAACATAATTAATGAAGCGAATGACAATAACAGGAAGTAGGAAAATGCTATAGAAAATATTTACTTATAGAATCAGAAAATAATCTTCTATTCCATAGGAACAATGTCAAAATAATCAACACACTTCATTTATCTTAATATTTTTCTTTTTATAAAATGCAATAAAATTAGCATATTCATGAGTTCAAAAAAAAAGAAATAATAATATACTACATGTTTACTTCCACTATTCTGCTTGATAAATTAACTTACTTTCTTTTCCAGTATCCTATCAACATACTAATAAATGAAAAGAAAAAAATAATATAATATAAGCTGAAAATAAACAAACAGCATGACAAAATTCATCCGTCTTCGACGTACATATGGCCTATATCTTCTGAATCATTACCCTCATAATAAAAAATGACATGTAGAAATATATATATTAATATAAATTATTATTAATAAACTAAATTTTACTGCATGAGTTGATCAATAGTAAACTAATAGAAAACATTATTCACAATATATATAATTATCTACTGAATATTACTCATTGTACCTTATTATTAAATAGAATTCCTGACTTTAATAAGGAAAAAAACGTGTTGACGTATGTGAATTATCATAACTCGTACTAAGAAGAAAAAAAAGATGAATACACATCAAACATAACTTCTTATTTATTATCCCATCTACATAATGAAATATACTTGCTCGAGATTATTATAATATTCATTTCAGAGAAACCAATCATAAACTTGTAATTATATTTTATGCTTGTTCTCATTATAAATATAATCATTCTTTTGATATTTCATCTACTTATACATGTTAAATAATAATACTTGACATAAATAATAACTTGTACAAAGCTAATTTAACAGAGAATCTGTATAACGGATCAATACCTATGAATAGATTCATATAGAATATTAAAAGATTAATAATTCTATGATTAATTTTGTCAAAATTTCTAAATAATGAATAATAACTGGAAAAGAAAACGACAGCTATATCGTTTAAGCATAGAATGATGTAGATATGATAAAGACTAATTTTCTGTTTTATATAAGGAAACGAAAAAATTCTTTCTCTCTCTTTCCTCTTCTAGTTAGATGAGCAAAAAATTCAATAACAAAGTATATCCAAAGGCATTTAGATGTTATAATTAAAATATTAATCATTTCTTATTATATCTAACCAATTAAATATATTCATTGAAACGAATAAAATTGATGAAAATAAAAATATAATGTTCTGTTTTTTTTCAAAAAAAAAAAAAAAAAAAAGACGAGAAAAACTTTTAACTGTTCTTTGTTGATTTTTGTTAAATGGGCTTAAGATATTTTTTTTTGTGACTTCATTTTTAACATAGAATTGTTGATCTTGCCAACCTTGGTTATGTTTGAATGTTTCGATGGAAGAAAAACATATAAACGAAGAGAAAAAAACAGTAACGATGGCAGTGTGCGGTCAATCACTACTTAATTAAAACACCCTCATTCTTTACTTTTTCTATCATAGTCGTAATAGTTAAAAGAACAAAAAGATATTTTCTTTATTATTATTATTTTTTTGTTTTTGGCACATACTTTTCATTCCCTAGCTTATTAAAAAAAACTTCTTACTCACTTTCCCTAATTATTATTCTGATTATCGAACAGACAATATTATATTACATTTGTAATTTGATGTTTTTTTTTCTTATGAATATAGCTTTCTTATATTTTAGGTTAATATAATCAACTGATCATCTCAAATTATCATCATGTTGTACGCATCAAATATATTTATATGAAAGAAAAAAAAAAGATAATTAAGTAAAAGTGAGACAATATAAATTATTCTAATGTTTCTGAGTTCTACACAATTGTACTAAGATTTTTTTTACAAAAAAATAAATAAAAATAAATATTTTTATTAGTTCTGTAACTTTTTTTTTTATTAAATTAGTAATCCAGTTGAAAAAGATTTAGATTCATTTATTCAAACATTTCGTTCTCAAAGAAGTCAATCAAAAATGACAAATTCATCCAGAGATACAGCATTTTATTCACCACCACCATCAAATGTTGGATATGAAAACTCACTTAATATGAATACAACTCGTCCTTTAGGTTCATTATCACAACATGATATTCAAAAAATGAAATATAAAATTGATCTTGGTTAGAACAAAATTTTTCGTTTTTTCTCTATTTCAATTCTCGTGTGACTTAGATAAACAATTAGCTGAACAAAAACAACGAAATACTCTCGAATGGGAAACAAAACTTGAACGAGATAAAAAATATGTAAATAAATTTTTAACTAAAAACAATAACAATATTCTAATAACCTTGACAATTTGTTTTTCTTCTCGTTTACATAAAACAATACAATACATCAACACCCGATTTAATGATCTATTATTATGTAAACAAATATTTTTTTTATATAGGCAAAACAACAAGCAGTATTTGGAAGACATGATTATAGTACTCCTATTAGTAAGATTTATTTTAAAGATTAATATATGTATAATAGGAATATAATTTTAATTAGAAAAACAAGATTTAGAACAAATTGTATCACAAAGCACTCAACCAATACCACTTTTATTAAGGAAACCTGAGCAATTATCACTTCATTATCAACAATTAAATGTACCTAATGGAATTAATAATTTATTACAACAATCAACAGATAAAAATTCTTCTCAATATTCACCTAGAACAATACAATCTTCAACCTCTCAAAATAATGTTCCTGATTTTCATCGTCTATACGGAACAGTAAGTTATTAAACAATAATTAATATATATATATCTATTACGCGATATCTAATACACAAGAGATTAAAAAAGAAAACGAAATTACATTTGTTACATTCATTAATTTTCGATTATAATAACTTAATCTATATTCTAGACTACTTATGGTAATAAAAGTTCATCTCATGTTTCATCATCAACTGCACAGCCAGTTAAAGACGATGCACATGATCCATTTATGTCCTTTGGTAAATAATAAGTAGACAAGGCATAAATAATTTAATTATTTTTTGTAGATCCAAATAAGGAACCACAACAAGTTTTTAATCTTATTCCTCAACAAAATTTATATGAACCTTGGGGTCGTCCAGGTGCCGGTGCTCCTTTAGTTCATCAACATACTGGACAAAAATTTACGAGATATGCTGGTAGTTTAGAAGAAAAATTAGTAAATTTTTTACATTAGGCAAAATAAAAAAGAATTTTATATGAAAATATTTTAGAATACAGTTGGTCCACTTAGCTTGTACCGAAACCAATATTATAGTGAAAGTATAGATGAACAAAAACGTGATGCTCAAATACAACAAAAACGCCGAGAAGAAGAACTAATGGAACGACGATTAAATGTAAAATAGTTTTAATTATTTTTTATTTAATTTAAAATTTTGTTTAGGATGGTGGCACTGCTGGTTGGATAGCTCAATTAGAAGGTGGTCATTATCCATTAAAATTTCATAAACCAACAACACAAATAACTCGTCACGTATGCTTATTCTATTTAATTTTCATTTTTATAAATTTATTTTTATAGAATACTGGTACACAAGATACTCATAGTCCTGAAGAAATTCGTACAATACGAAATGGTCTTGCTCAACAAGCAGAACAACGAGCTCGATTACAACAAATTGCTCGACAGGAAGATAATATTGCTGACTTACAAGTATAACATTCTTTTATATAATAATTATTCCGAAAAAAAAACTAAAACTTTATTTAGCATACTGAAACTCAAAGTGGTTGGTGGGGAAAAGATGGTGCTCGTGCAACAAAAACTCAACCTCGTCGATTTAATGCTCTCCATGCTCTTCATAATTCACAATCGGTGCGGATATACTCATATTTTTTTGTTCTTCTTAGTTTTTCTATTGATTTATATTTTAGTCAACAAATAGTTTCAATCAAACAAACCCAAATGATAATAAACCATCACTTCCAGTGAGATATTATGATACTCATTTTCAATATCCAAAAGCAAATTTCGTTTCCAAACATACTAATTTTTATCAATTATCTGATAGTAACAATACTTGAGATACTGCATTGATTTTTTTTTGATAACAAATAATTCTTTACAACATTAATTATAATAAAATATATATTTAAGCAAAAACAATTTCGATATTCTATCGAATGATATTAATTAATGAGTAAATTTATTTTTGTCATTTTACTAATTATGCAAAGATTTTCTTTAAACTTACCTTAGAATGATATGTAGATGAAAGTAGGTTCCTTCGGGTCATATTTTTTTATAAATAATAAATAGAAGACGGCGCTCTTTTCATCTTACATGCTAGTACTATTATTAGAAAACGATACTTAGTACTTTTATAATCGCGACCTATTATAGATAAAAGCTTCTATTGAAAAAGAAAAAATGATTGTTCTCTTTTTTTTTTATAAACTTTTCTTCTTGCAATTATGTAGGAATCTTTCGTACGTAGTTTTATTTTGATAGATAAAGACATTTTAAATTAGTCTGCTTTGTTATTAATAATGCATGATATTTATAGAAGCATAAATGGACGATTAAAACCTTTCATTCATGTCTTTAATTATCAATGTAAAATTTTTATTATTAGCAATCTATACTAAAGCCGACGACGCATTAAAAGATTACCCTTGAATAAGTGACGCAAAAAAACATATTAGAAGATCCCCTTCTAATGGTTATTTTTTCAGTTTTTTATTCCGTTCGTACTCGTTGTTTTTCTGTTCATTTCGATATTCAAAATTGATTCTCAATTCGTCTTATCTTGATTTTTCTCCAACTATCAATCAATTCGATCTATAATTGAAAAGTAATATGAATACCTGCTATTTCATGTAATTACAGGTTCAACAATGGAACTCCCACATACTTAACTTAGTTTGAGGGACATGTGGAAAAATGAAACTTTTCCACATTTAATAATTAAACTGCTTGTTTTAAAAAAAATTCTTTTATTATAGTATCGATTGTAATACTATCAAAAAGTTCAATAATCCTGTAAAAACAATGAAGAAAAACGTTAAAAGACTTATAAAAATCACATAGTTGAGAGTAACAATAGTCCTCACTATAAAGAAAGAAACTTAATGATTGAGATTTTTTCTTCTAACTAAAAATATTGCACAGAATAATGTAAATTATTTATATTCTGTAAAATTCTATTGTTATTTTATGAAAGCTTGTACATTGCAAATAACTTACAAGAGATATGTAGATAAACAACTGATTTATGAAAATATTTACTTGTATAGACAAATTGATAACAGTATTAGAAAACATATGTTACAAACATGTGAGAAATTATTTATTTACGTAAAATATACAATAGACAATCAACTTGAGTTTATTATTATCGTCATAGAATCATAGAAAATTCATTTATTTTATAATATCGAATTGAAAAAATTAACGTATTTTTTATTACATTGATATTGCGCTTCGAATAATAATATTAAATTTCCTTTCTATTTCAATTTCTCATTCATAACAAAAAGAAAAAAGTATTGATTCAGATCGAATATATGATTTACTTCAAGTACTGTATAAAAATTCTTTTTCTTTTATTTAATTTTCGAAAGTTTTTGTAAATATTCCTCTTCATGAGGAGCTGCTGTAATACGTTTGAATAATCGATTATTTTGAAAATAATTTGCTAATGCTGGTCGTTCTTTCATAATTTGTTCAAGTTTTTCTAATGCTTCACAATTAGCTGGTGATAATTTCCGATGCATATTACGAGCCATTAAATATGCTTCAAATGCAAAATAATCAGCAATTGTTGGTTCTATTTGATCATAATAAAATGATGTTGAACTTTGTTTAAGTATTTTATTTAATGACTCAAGATTATCTCGTGCCATTGCAATTTGAAAATATCCTGGACTATGCATATCTTCAATATCAGGTGTAGCCCAAATTGCTTGTAATATATTTGTTATAACATCAGTATATGCACAAGTAACAATACCATTAATATAACCTTCTAATAAAATTGGATCATTGTATGTTGCTGTAATTTTTCCATAGAGATTAAATTTCCTTGCTAAGACATGTGCTAAAATATAAAATTGTTAAAAAGAAAAGGAAATTCTGTATTATATTATATAAACCTATTGTTAAAGTTTGTCCAAATGTATGTGTATCATTCCAATGAAGAACTGGTAAACTTCGAAATGGGCCAGATATTGTATTATCTGTTCTACGTTCTCCCCATGTGTTTGATATTGTTTCACATACTTCATAATCTTCTTTATAATCAACATTTTTATGTGTATATGCAATATCTTCAAGCATATACCGAAATGCTTGAGCACGACCACGACAATCCCAATAATGAAGTCGAAGTTTGATTTTATCGGAATCTGCTGATGTTGACATGATTTATTTTAAAATCGTTTGATAGAATATATATTTCTTTTTCTTCGTATACTATTGACATTGCTGTGAATCATAATTTTTATGTAAAGTCACCAATCGTATTTCTTTTAATTAAAACCATTATACGTTTTACTTATATTCTTTACTTTTGATACTATCGCCCTCTGTGTTGTTTAAAAAAGGCTAGGAGATATTGAAGCATGTCAACTACAGACATATTTTTTTTTGATTATATATAAATGTCTATTTTTACATATTATGCTTATAGCAAATATCTAACTTTAGACTTTAATCAGTAAAATGTTGTTTATTTATATCGAAGATTGTCATACTGCTTTTTCTACCTTGTAATCTCAGTTAAGTTATTATATATGTAGAAATTTTTCAGGGCATATAACCCCTATTGAACTCAAAATTGTGACAGGCACGTTCAGATTTATGATTCTTTTCACTTATTTGTGTCAATACTCAGCACATACTCGATATATTTCATCAAATCATCAGGGCGTTTTTTTTATCGCTAATCTCCTAGATAAAATTTCTTGATAAATAATAAATTTTATTTTAAAATGAGTTAAATGATCTAAAATGTAACTATAATTTTAAAAACGTTAAAAGAAAATAAAGTTATTTTAATGTTTCATTCAATTTTGCCAGATATTCCTTTTCTTTTGGTGCTCCAGTCAATCGTTTAAATAATAAATTTTTGCTAAAATAATTAGCTATTCCTGGTCGTTCTTTCATTGCCTGTTCTAATTTTACTAATTCTTGACGATCATTTTCATCCGGTAATATTTTTTGACAATAATCACGTGCCAATGTAAACGCTTCAAAAACAAAATAATCAGCTATTGTTGGTTCTGCTTGATCATAATAAAATGATGTTGAACTATGTTTAAGCAAATTATTCAATGCTTTCAAATTATTTGGAATTGTTTTTGCTACGCGATTCATAGGAACATTTGCATCGACTAAATCTATAGAACTCCATATAGCACTTAATACATTTGATATAATATCTGTGTATGCACATGATACAATACCATCAATATAACCTTGTAAGACATCTTTATCATCAATTGATGATGTTAATTTACCATATAAATCAAATTTTCGTGCTAAGAATTGTCCTATAAAAATAGAAATAATAGTTAAATATTTATTTTATCATTTAATTAACAAACCAATTGTTAAAGTTTGACCAAAAGTATGTGTGTCATTCCAATGAAGAACCGGTAAATTATGAAATGGTCCGGAAATATTCTCATCGGATTTATGTTTCATCCATGACTGAACCATATTTACAAGCTCTTCAAAATCTTCTTTATAATCAACATTTTTATTTGTATATGCTATATCTTCAAGCATATACCGAACAGCTTGAACACGACCACGACAGTCAAAATAAAGAAGTCGAAGTTTAATATCGCTTGAGGTTGTTGTTGACATGTTACTTACTAAAATGAAATGTAGACCATATATGTCATGCTAAATTTTGTAAAAAAAAGAAAGAAGAAAAGGGGCAAGAAATGTAGAACTAAGCCTTCTTTTTTTTCTTCTCCAGTTATACGAGGACATGTCATATGCATGCACATGAATCACTAAAGGCCTAAGATAACCAATTTTTTTCAATGCTAAAAAGAAACCTTGATACAAAAAGAACGAAAGAAATATAAATTTTTGAATTATAATAATAGATGTCACTATACTAATATATTGAGTTATTGATTTTTATAATCCTACACGTTTTCGCATTTTATAGTGAGGGTTTATTAACGATCTCTTTAACAATTAAGAGACACATTTATTCCTTATTTTTCATTATAATCTATCAGAAAAATAATACATCTGATGGTACTCGCTATGAACTGCTGCAAACAATGAAGAGAAAAAAATATTCATATCATATATACGAAACGAGGGTCCACACTCACACTTTTATATTTTTCGGAGTACTTTATATCATTTAAGGAACCTGTTAGGTCTCATCATGGTGGTTAACCTAACCAAAAATAATGATCTCGTCGAACATTCGTAATAATGCAATTGGTGCGATTGAATCGTGTATTTTGTTGTTCTAACCATTCTATAGTAATTGGCGGACAGTTGTCTCGTTGGCTATGCACATGTAGACTGATCAAGTGATACATCTTACGTAAGATAAAATCAATAATATTTTTGTGTGAATGAACACCTAACGATAAATGTTGACATTGAGAAGAAAAAATTGGCAAGATTCTTTCAAGTTCATTTTTATCAAAACTTTGTGATGGATTTCGATCGGAAGTAAAAGTTAATGAACGAATCTTCCGTGAAAGACGATGACAGATACATATATCAGTCCAGTTATCTGTCAACAGTTTTAGCGCACTCTTTTTGCCAGTTAATGAATATAGATGTGGTGCATTATCCAATAAAATAGTAAAATCTTCCAAGGATAATACTGTACCATCACCAATAGTGATGTGTCGTAATTTAGTCAAGATATGAAGCCAAGGTTGTGCATCAAACGAAGTATTGATTACTAAGTTGATGATAGAACTTCGATCAAACGTAGGATCTGGTGATGAAGAGGATTTAAATACCAATGTTTTCATATTTGTATGTATGTTGATACTCGGATGATCAATATAGTTTCTCGACCATTCTGAAATCTTCGTTTTTGAAAAAGTTTTGAAAACTGTAAATACTTCAGAAGAGACTGGTATTGTATAGAGAATAACGTGTCTCATATTTGTATTATACGTGCCATATTTATAATCATGAATAGGCATTTCATAATAAGCAGATACATCACAATGAATAAACCAATTGTTTTCAAGTACATAGAATGGTGTAGAGAAAGATGTTACGATTTGTTTAAGTTCATTCAAGTTACGATCATGACATATGAATTGAAAATAGAATTTGAAATTTTTTAAGGGTGGAATTGATGTAGTAATTATTTGTTCCCATATTTCACCACCAGGAAAAGGTCCGTCTGGTGTCTTCTGATAAATTTCAAGATCAATTAATAGAGATAGATTGATTAGTGAGTTTTGAATGAGTGAACAATCTCGATGATCTTGATAGATGATCTTTAGATATTTTAATGTTTCTGGCCATGCTAATAGTTTATCTTTTGTACAACGATCTGTAATTGTATATTCAATTGTATCAAGTTGAGCGAAATTCTACAGAAATAAAAAAATGAATTATCTGTTGTGGTTCGGTGAATTTCAACTGATTGCTTACTTTGAGCCAATTTGTATTGGGACATGAGCCAAAAATGAGTTTTTTTAGATTTGGAAGTTCGAATTCTGGAATATTTTCTCCGCATATGGATTCAATTTCAAGGGATACCAGGTTCGAAAGAGATGGAAGCTGAGAGAATAGTGGATATGGACTATTAGTTTTCATTTTAACGATTGATAAGGATTGTAGTTGAGAGAATTTATCAGTTAGAGAATGATTTTCAAAGAAATATTTCACTTGTCCTCGTGTATGCTCATCATCGGACAGCTTTAATGAATGCCATCGATTGGTATTCTGATATTGAAAAATCGTATCAAAGTTCTTCTTACTGATTGATGAAAAATCGAATGTATGACACAATTCGGTGAGTAAATCTTGAAAACGAGAATTGAGATTTGAGAATGCGATGACTGCATCAGTGGAAGTTATATAAGATGAAATTTCCATAAAAATCTCATTCGGAATGCTTTCAAATAATGTAAATCCATTCTGATTATGTCGCTTCATAGCCATGATGATATATACTGTATCAAATAGCAATGAATATTCTATTTTATTATTGGTATTTTTCTTGCACAACTTCAACGAAATAAAAATGATGAAAGAACGAATAACAGTTTACAAAGCATGTAATACGTGACTCATGACAGAATAGAACAAAATCGACACAAAAATACTGAAAAAATAATGCTGACAATTTCTAGATGTCACCATCAAAGGAATGAGGGTGTGGGTGAGAAAATTAAAGAAGACTGACATTTACATCATCAATCATCGATAAACATACCCAAAAGAAAATAAAGAAATAAATGTTCATTTATTCGTTCAGAGTAAGACAGAAAGCATTGACATGATATACATAAAGATTAGTTCAAGAGCCGTCTGAGAACACACGACAGTATGTTCCTTCGTTTGATATTTAATTTGTTAGTGTAATAGTGCTGACAATGCGTAATTCCGCTGGTTCATCTTTTATTTCTTGTACTTTGTCTTCTTCGCGTTCTATCACGAGATTTTGACTAAAGAATTTCCAAATCATACGTTTTAGTTCTTGACGAAAAGTTTTGGAGACAATGGTATAGATGTAAAAATCGGTACACCAAGGAATCGAATGAATAAAAAGCCCAAGATTAAACAGGAAATTGTCACGTGCCTGCTGCCAAGCTGTTGATATTTGAGAGTTTGTTACCGCTTTATAGATTGTATAGATGACGATGAGACTGCTGCCAATGATATGAACAATGTTTTTCGCGAATAAGCAACGAAGTAATTGAAAATCTTTCTTATGCATTGTTCGAATACCCTGTCGTTGTTGCCGTGGAGTCGATCTTATTCTACGAACATTTTTAAATGAGAAAATAGACAGAACGATCATTAACAAATATAAGACAAGATTAAGAATCAATTGAGAATAGTGAACAAAATCAGGATAAAATCCAGTAAATCCAAAAAAACAAATGGAGATAAATGGACCAAATTGATAAGTATCGAATTTAATGAGAGCATGAAGAAAGTAAATAGACAAAATAATAATACTTAAACTAAGAGAAAAATAAGCTAAACGTTTTGAACTATACAAACGTGTTTCCACATTTGTCGACGAAATTAAAAGACGATCAACTGAAGCAAACACAAGAATACTTGTTGAAAATTCATCAAAGACAAATGATACATAATTAAATAGTTTACATAAGATCCTACTACGATTTAATACTTGCGAGTTAAAACCATAGACAAAGATATTACTAAGCAAAATATTGTTGATATTGCTGAAATTAGCCAGAAGTGAAATGAGAAAATAAAAAACACAAACGTTTTTACGCCATGCTTTTCGATGCAATATCCAAGCACTTAGTAAAATTCCAAGACTTCCGAATATGTACAATGGAATACCGATAGATCGATATATATAACTAAGAACGCTGTCAAATACATTCACGTTCGGAACACTAGATGAATTCATTGTACTGAAGTTAAATATAGTCAGCTGTGTTTCTAAGAGGAAAAGCTGAATGAATGACTACACTGCCTTTCTTAGAAGAGTAGAGGATAGACTAAAAGAAAATGTGATCTTTACTTAATTAAAATTTAATTTGTTTTTTAATCCTTTTGGCAATTTAATTACTATTATTTATTATTTATAGACAACAAATTACATACGTGACACAGTAAAAAGAAAATTCCTTCTTCTCGATTGCATAAGTAGGATTATTATGAAAACAAATTAGGCTTTTCTGAAATAGGATTAATTGCTTAGATTAATGATATTATATTGTTAAAATCTATTTAATCTTCTCCTCATTAAAATATCATGTGATGATTTATAGGATTTATATTTTATTAAAGTATTATTCTGTGAAAATGAAATTTTTGAATTTTAATGCATAGATTGTAACTGAACATGAAGACTAACCATCATATATTACACTATATGATGTTACAATTTGTCTTTTTGTTGAGTCGTATTGAACACGTATGCTTTAGGAGTAGAGGTGAAGGGACAAAGAAAAATCTACAACTTCATCTTTCCATTGCTATAACATTTTTATTTACATTCTCTTCTTCTACCAACACACTTGTCACCGACTGTATCGATAAGAACGAAAAAAAGATGGAAATAAAAATAAAAATACGTTGCTGTTTTGCTTTCTGTTTGTTCGTTGCCAGTGAATTCATTTTGTTGATCACTAATGGTCGTCATATTTGCAAACTTTCAGACGAAGTCAAACAAAACCATGTGCATAATAAATCAATGCTTCTATCAAGTTTCATCTTTTTTCCACAGAATGATTTTATGTTTTTTAAGCAACATACATACACTTTTACTTTTCGACAACAAAAGTATTTATATCTTTAAAAGATCTTGGAAGATGTGTCAAGCTATGTGATTCATGGGCAATAAAGATAAAGAAATGGATGTATGTTGTATTTTTATCATGGGAATCTTCGCTGAATACACATCGAACATTTGTAGTCGAAGGATAATGAGATCATTCTTGGTGTAGGTTAACGTTGTCAAAAATGATAAGAAATATAGTCTACAACTAATTAAAACTTACAACCGGAAAGAAAATTCTTTATAGTAATTTGTCTTGGCAGTAGATTTGTTTAAGTTATTGTAAACCGCTCATTTTTAATTCTGTTTCAAAATGTCTAAAATGTCACTTTTTTGCTTTATATTGAATGCCATTCATTATTGCATCGTCGTAAAGAAAACAAAACTGGAATTTTTTTGATCGCCTAGTTTTACAAGAAAAGATTTCATTGGGCAATAATTTTTAATTCATTTAGAAAGTAGTGATGTATTCATACATTTGTATGCAGATCATGAGTTATAATAATGATTATCATTTATACTTATTTGAAATTTATAATTAATGGAAGATAGAAAATAATGCATGATCAAGCCTTTTTTT
>CAJNOI010000850.1:0-24189 GCA_905250115.1 Adineta steineri | reverse complement strand
TTTTTTTTCATATTGTATGTATATGTAGAGTAAAAAAAATAAAAGTAAATCAAGGACTATTAATAAAAAATTAGTCATTACACGCCTACAGATATTTTTAAGGCGTGCATGGGAATATTGACCATATGTGATATAAGATACATTTATCATCGTATAAAAGGACATGAAATTTAGAAGCTCGGTCTATCTTTCCCTTTTCTCTATTTACTACCATAACAATGTTGGTATCGTATATAAGCTTTCTGTTAACATTCAGTAAGATTGATACATTAATTTCACTGAATTTATAAATGTTTTGATAATAGCTTACGCCACTGCTGTCGCTGTAGTACCACGATGGGAACATACACCAGCTGAACGAATGAGACTTTTGGTAGAAACAAATGAATTTTGTTAAATTTAAATTGAAAATTATTTCTATAGGGTCCTTTGGCTTCTGTTGGTAGTCGTGTGGAGTTTCCATGCAAAACATTAGAACCATCAGCACAAGTTCCAACATCAGGTATTGTTCTATCTTTTGTGCTCTAATATATTTTCATCCTTAATAATTTTTAGTTCATGCTTTACGTGTTGCTGATATTCAAATTGTCGCTGCTTTGGGTGACAGTTTAACTGTAAATTTTACCATACAAAAGAAAAGAAAATTATCTCATATTTTTTTTTATTCTAGGCAGCCAATGGTGCTAAGGCTTTTACAATTGTCGGTGTTCTCATTAATTATCGTGGTGTTTCATATTGGTATGAGAACTAATGTAATTATATTTTTCATTTTTTTGTGTTTTTAATATTTTAGCATCGGTGGTGATGGAAATCTTGATTCAGTTATTACTTTACCAAGTATGTTTATTTCTTACAGATTTTTTTATAACGTTTGAATTAGATATCATGCGTAGATTCAATTCCAAACTCAATGGATTCTCGACTGGTACTGGTGATCACAATTCAAAAACTGCTAATTTTAATGTTGCTAAAGCAGGTGCTGTTTCAAAGTAAGATTTGAATTTTTATCGAAAAATATTTTAATTCTTTGCATTATAGCGATATGCCAGCACAAGCTGAACTATTAGTCAACAAAATGAAAACTACCTTAGGTGCAAGATTTGATACAGAATGGAAATTAGTCACATTCTTTATTGGTGGTAATGATCTTTGCGATTCTTGCAAAGCTAATGTACGTATTTATAGTTTATAATGCTTAATGTATGATTTATAATTTTCATATTCTTTATATAGACAGTATATACTGCATCAAACTTTGTCAAAAATGTCAGACGAACACTCGAAATATTACGTGATAACATGCCACGTACTATTGTTAACTACATTACTGTTCTCAATGTTGCTGAACTTGAAGATTTACATGAAGGTCTTGTTTGTCAAAATATGCAATTGTATGTATTTAAAAATATTAAGATTTTCATGTGATACACTCTTCTTCTCCTTTCTATAGATTCTTATGTGATTGTGCTATTAACAAAGACACACGTGAAATAGTTCGTGCACATAATCTTGCATATCAAAAAGCAACTAATGAATTATTGCAAGATGAAAGTTGGTACAACAGCAAAGATGATTTTACAATTGTTGTTCAACCATATATGGAACATATGAAAGTTCCTTCAACAGTAAAGAGATTATTTTTGCTTTTAACAAATTATTTATAAATGAGTTTTTGTATTATAGCCTGCCGGTTTAGCTGACTTCTCATATTTTGCTCCAGATTGTTTCCACTTCAGTCAAAAAGGTCATGAAGCAGCTGCTATTGAACTTTGGAATAATATGGTTTGTTTTTTTAAGAATACTTTTTTCTAAGTATATATTTTATTTATATATAGATGGAACCAGTTGGAAAAAAGACACATTTATGGAATTTAGCAGATACACTTCACTGTCCGCATAATGTAAGATAATTCTATTTTTTTTTTCTTCAATTATATCTTTTAATATATTTCCTTGTAGGATCATGGATTCATCTATACAAATAAAAACAGCAACTAATAAATTTGTTATGCGAATTCTTCTTTTTTTTCTCTTCAAAAAAATAAATAAATACGCAATGATACCATAATATTTTTGTATTATCATTTATTTTAAAAATAACTTAAAGTATGGAAGTTTCGTATTAAGATACGAGTAAATAATTTAATAGAAAATGGTATCTAACACCTGTATCATTTTCACAAGGAGTAACGAACAATTTTAGATTTTTTCATGATATTCGAAAATTAGAATCATTATTTTTCAATAGATAAGAAAGAAACCTTGCATTCGATGACTAATAGATAAATATATATTTAATTTCGAAGTTGTGTTTTATTCATCAATATAAACTGTTACATTACAAGTAAAAAAGGATATTTACTTTTGATAATACAAAATAGTGCGATGTATTTTGATGTTTTATTTGGTACATATACGTTATTTAATAATGTTAGTAAATCATTTTAAAGTAGGCAATAGATATTAAATCCATGTGATTGTGAGTAACGTGTATTACGTTTTTGATTCAATAATATTAAAAATATTTGGTTGGCAAAATATTTTTTTAAATTATATCCATATTGATGCAATCTAACAACTGAGAACAGTTCGTACGAATGAGATGTTAATTTAATTGTAATAATAAATAATTATTTGAAGATTATTAAAAAATATTCGATTTTGTAAAAAACAGATGGTATATAGAACTGGTATCTTGCTTTCTATTTTAGTATCATAATATATTAGTCAGCTTTTATGTAAAATAGTATGTTCTTATTTTGTATGTTGGTATTGACTACTTCGCATTACTCCCCTAATTATATTTACTGAAGATAATATTCGATGATTCGTCAACGTTACTTTTTAATTTCTTATCGTATGATAAGCAGATTATTTACTTTTAGTAGGCAAAATTCGACACAAAGGTATCATATACGTGGCAGAAAGTAGTTGTAAATAAAAATACTGTTATCTATAATATGATCAAACAAAAAGAATGTTTTGATACATTTCTCTCTCTTATCAGTGCACGGAACTAGCCGTATAAATATATTGATAGATGTCTTTCTGAAATCTTTATAAGCACTACAAAAAAAAGTTCTGTCGAAATTATTATCTCTTTTTATTAAGGTAAGAAAATATATGTTTAAATACAGTTAAGTATATACGTTAAAAAGTCGGTTGGTAACTATTCTCTTGAGGATGTATATACTCTCACGAATATTTATAATTCGATTGAAAGTAAATTTCATTTCTAATCATATGTATATTTTAATAAAGACATTAAATTCAAATTGTAATACCTATAGTTCATAAAAATATTATGCAACTTCTGATAAACATATTGAAGTATTATGTTGAAGTTTACAAAACTAGACACAAGATTTTTCCTTAATACAAAGAATATATATAAAAAAGGACATGTTCAGTATTTTTTCTTTATAATACCGTATTTCTTTGATTTTTCTACACAAAATTCTGCGTCTTATTAGTACTAGACATAGATGAGACTTCATTGACTGTATATATAGATTTAAAATCATTGATATGGCATCCAATTGCACAAGTTCAGTCGAAGAATTGATTACTTGTTCAATTTGTCACAAGCATTTTGACGATCCGCGCCTGTTACCATGCTCGCATATTTATTGCGGCAAATGTATGGAGCAAGTAGCTTCTAACAATGAAGATCAATTTGAATGTTCCTTACATGATGGAACTTTAGTTACCAAAAATAATATTAACACATTACCTACTAATCAAATTATGCTTCAGTTGATTCAATTATACGGTACGTTAAATGCTCGTTCATTTCTTTTGCTATTTGGAATAAACTAATTCTCTTTATTCGTTTTCAATATAAGGTTCTGTACAAAGTTTAAAACAATGTACAAATTGCGACACTGGTACAGCTGAATATGCATGTAATAGATGTGAAAGCGAAAGATTTTGTTCAAAATGCTACCAAGATATTCATATGTTACGAATAATGTAAAAACATCAGCGAATCTCAATTCATGATAGACCATCTATAACGACTTCGCGCGAAACACATCCAGACGAAAAATTTAGATTTTAGTGTCGGAAATGCAATGCAACTATCTGTAGGGACTGTGTTCTACTTCAACACAAAGATCATGAGTATACTTTGATGAAAGACGTCGTAGATGAAACAAAAATAAAGGTTAGAAATGAGATTTGTTTATTTTATTAAACAAGAGATGATACATCATTTTTTTCTTGTGTTATCCAGATACGCAATGAACTGGAAAGTATTCAAAAGTCATTAGATTCCAGAATAAATCTAGTGCATGAATTAGTAACTAAAGTTGATAATGATATGGATGTAAATATCAAAATGGTTAAAGAGACTATGTCATTACTACGGCAGATGATTGATGATCGTGAGAAAACAATAGTTCAAGAAATTATTAATATCGAAACAAAAAAAAGAAAGAGATTGAAATTTTTAACATTCCGCTTACAAATCAACTATAATTTTTGAATTTGAGAAAGGCAATATTAGACATGCTTCTCATTATCAAAGATCATACAAAATTATTAAAAGCTAAAGAAGGATTTGATGACTATCTGAAAAAAACAAATAATACACTACAATCATTGCCGATACCTAAAAGAATTTTCTACCATTCGCAAGGATTAAACCAACTGCGACAACTCAAGGAAGAAATACTAAAACATGGACAATATGTCGAATATAATAATCCTGAACTCGAAAAATTAATCAAAGCTAACGGAACATGTCAAACACTTTATCTGCATAATAAACAGTTAATTTATCATGATATGAAGGTTATAGCTGATGTACTACGAAAAACTACAGTAAGCAAACTATCTTTCTTTGACAAAATGATCAGATGGTTAATTTTAAATAACGTCAGTTATTTCACCATACTTCTCGTTGAAATGTTTTTAATAATCGAAAGAAGTTATGATATTTAATGAAAATTAATGTCTTGAAGCCTATCTATTACGTCATTATCTGACAAATGATTTTGATTCATAGTGAAAATTAGATCGAAAGAGAAATATACTATAGTCAATTTTTAGTATTTTTACCATTCAACACCCATACCGTTCGTTTCAAATTGAAAAAAATTACAGATGTACCATTTACAGTCGAACTGATACATTAAATTTCGTCTGTACAATAAATCAGCGACTCGTCTGTACCTTTTATGAACGGTATCAATACAAAGTATACTACACGCATCAGAGATCCATTTTATTTCATCGAACATTTTTTAACACAGACTAACGTAATAGTGCAACCACTCTATGTTTTTCTTTATCATAGTTTTCACTACTCCTTTTCAGTGACCGGCAGGCGGCTCAAATATAGGTATAGCAATAAGCTCTAATACCTTACTATGATAAAAAGAGTGTTTTTCAACGTTATAAAAATACTACGTATCTACTACCTACATTCATACTACAAACGAAGCTGTCTTTTTTCTAATGTAATCTATTGGTTTGGATTTTCCCTCTTTTGAAATAAAGTGAATAAAAAACATATCAGTTAAAAAGACATTTATTTCAAAAATTATTTTTTTCCCATCTTTTTTGTGCAACAAAATCTGTTACTATTTGATTCATACTAATTTCAAAATCTTTTTGAATATTCAAAAAGGCGACGCCTGACAATCTTTCTTGTGCCATACTATTTCTTAAATAAGTTTTTAATCTTTTTAACGACGAGAAACTTCGTTCACATTTATACGAATTCATTGGTATAGTCCAAAGAATTCTACATAATTCATTCATAGATGACAATGCCGTGTGGAAATTGTTTTCCAGAATGAATATAGTTGAGTCTGATAAATTTACACTCTGATCATTATCTTAGTTTGGTAAAATCATTGTTTAGCTTTTAAATCATCACAGCTAGTTAAATAATATTTTGTTAAATCCTAAAGTTCTTTTTCATTCAATAGCTCTTAATTATATATATAAACAAATATTATATTTAATTTTTTTGGGTATGGCAATTGCTACCAATTTTCAACTGGTGGCCCGCCCTTGATAAACAAGCACTCACTCATCTCTACCTCGACCAGAATCAAATCGATGATGAAGGAGTCAAATATCTTGCTGATGCTCTCCCGAAAAACAAAGTAATATACTAACTTTATTCTCATTTATGCATCTTTTGCTATTCTTTTATGCAAAACAGACACTCATTCGTCTTTCCCTCAGTCAGAATCAAATTGGTGATCAAGGAGTGAAAGATCTTGCTGATACTCTTACGAAAAACAAAGTAAAATACTTATTTCATTGTCCTCAGTATCTCTCGATTGATTGTTCTTTGATTATAGACTCTCACTGACTTATTCATACAACAAAACCGAATTCGTCCAGAAGCACAGCAACACACAAGTGAAACATTGCAAATGAATACTAAACTCACTGTTCGTTGGTGATAATTCAATATTTTATTCAGATTAAATATAACCAAGATTTTACTTATATATCTAATAAACTAAGTTATGCTACAATAATGATTGATTTGAAAATAAATTTGAATATAGACTTAAAAAAATATGGCTAATATACCATGTAAAAGATGTTTATAAATGTAAAGTTTTCTTTGAAAGCTTTTTTTATAAAGTTTTATGGTTGTAAATCTTTCCGAGCTGTTACTATCATTAAGTTACACTTAGTTATGGGATAATAGTTGTAAAGCACTAGTGCTTTTTCATGTGCATTGTCGCAATCCTTAGTTAATTTTTGTGCTGGGTTTGTGTACCTGGCTCTAAAGAGCCATTATAATAGGAAAAGCTATACGAAACGATTATGACTTTATTTTTGATCATTGAGGTAATCAGTAATCATAGTTATAGCACATCAAGAAGTGATGGGTGTGGATGTGAGTATTCTATTTTTCATTTCTATCCACACCCAAACCTCACGCACAACCACACCCACCCACACCCACACCCACCCTCACCCTCAAGTGTGGGTGGAGGAAGAGAATATTTAGACTCACACACGCTCTCAATGAGTCGAAAAATATCGGTTACCCTAATACTATCTTTTATGAATATTTATTGTTAGGTTATGTTCTTCTGGTTTCTAGAATCTATTCATAAGCTCAGAAAGTACGTTCTAGTAATTAAACGTTTTTACGGAAGAAGTTTCATTTTCGGCTAATTATTTGCCGCAGGGTGTGGGTGTAACATAGTCTTCTATTCATTGACATTCACACCCACCCTCAATCTAACTAGTATTTAGAGACAAAATTGATGCAGTTGATGGTTATAACTGTGGTTGAAGGTTATAACTCAAGTTAAAGGTTATAACCGTGATTGGTAGTTACAACTACGGTTGATAGTTACAACTCAATTAACTTTTTGGCCAAAAAGTTGATCGGTTAATACTCAAAAATTTATAACCCGAGTTATAACTACCCTAGTTTTAACTCCCCACTGACTCACATCCACACTCAGCCACACTCACACCCTTTAATTTATAAATGCGTTTTATTTAAAAATAAAATATACCTCAGTAATTTGAGGGTGTGGGTAACTCTTTCAACCCAACCCACAGCTACACCTATCATACACCGACACTACACCCTCGCCCACACCCTCAAGATTAGTCGCCAATCATCGTTCGTCTTGATTTTTACATGTTACAAGTGTGAGTGTGTATGTTCGTGCCTATAATCGCTCAGCCCATACCCACACTCACACCTACACACACACACCCTCAAGATGGTTGTTTTGGTAAAAAGTATTTTATTCAAAAGAAATAAGATTGCAGGTTCGAGATTACTTTGTTTTCACAAGTGAAGAATTTGGATGTGATTATGAGTGTAAGTGAGATCTACATCCTAGTTAAGAAGATCGTCTAGATGTTTCTGCATGTCATAAGCGTTGATTTCATCAATGGTTAATTTTGTTGCTGCACTCTGTTGGGCATCATGATTTCCTTGTGAGCTCCAACCAATTTTTTCATTGAAGTTTTCTGGCACACGCACACTGGTCTCTTGAACTCGTGTTGCTCTTGTTTTTCTTAACAATTCATACATCTTTAAGCCACGCTCGACCGTGAGTATTTTATTGCCCCAATATTTAGGTGAGAATATAATACCTAGTGCAGCTGCATCTTCAATCTCCATACATACCCCCTGGCTTTGATCAGGTAGCATTGGATGTGCAGCATCCCCAAGCAATGCTACACAGCCCTTTACCCAATATGGATATGGTTCATGGATAGCCAACTTCCACAACTTGATATCTTCACAATGCTTGAAAATTGCCAATAAATCTGGATCAAGATCAGGAAAACGCTCAATGAGCATTGATGGTGTGGCACTGAAATTCCAACCCTCTTCACTTTGATGATTATAAGAAGGTGGAGAAAAGCAATAGAATGATATAATCTCACCTGCACAGCAAGGGGCTAAAACAATCTTGTTAATGTCGAAACCACCCCAAAATTCAATTGCACTGTTAGGTGAAAAATCCTTCAGGCCAAGTTGCTTTACGCGTGATGTGGGAATACTACAACGGTGACAAGCACTTGTTGACGGTGTCATTTTTGCTACAATACCAATCAAACTGCGTACTGTTGAACGAATGCCATCAGCACCAATAATCAAATCGACAGATATTTTACTACCTGTATCGAATGTTACAGTACGATTAACACAATCAACATCAATTGCTTTATGATCTATAACAATCATTACTCCTAAAGCCTTAGCTTTTATATGTAGTTGTTCATGCAGATCAGTTCGATGAAACGCATTGTATACATAACCCCACTTTTCTTTATAATCACTCAAATTATAAACATCGTTGATTGTACCATCTGTCCAATTGCGCATAATTAGTTTTTGTAGAATGACAGATCTAGAAGGAAAATTTACATGATAGATTTTTGTTATCATAATAGTACTAACCTTCCAGCAACAGTGTTGATACCCCATTCTTCGAGAAATTTGGTTCCATTTGCGGCAATAGAAACTGATGCACCGACTTCACTAGCAAAATGTGCGTGTTCATAGACAGTGACTTCGTGGCCATGTCTGCGCAAAGCAATAGCAGCGGATAGACCACCAATATCACAACCAATAATAGCCACTCTTAAAGGTACATATGGAGTAAGTGGAATTGATTCCATGAAGGGTAAAGTAATCTACAAAACAAACGAATTAATTAAAGGTGAGTATGTAAATCAATCAAATGTTACCTTATTTGAAATAGCTAACAATGATTCGATCGTTCGTGTAAGTTTTTGAATCGATGGATTAGCAAATAAGTGAGATCCATTGATTATAGGGCAAATATCTTTTTGAATGAGAGAGAGCATTCGTAAAACATCTAATGATGTCCCACCCATCTCACTAAAGGGCTGGGTTACATCCGGAGATTCACAACCAAGTGCCTGACTGAATATGTGAAGTAGACGTGCTTCTAATTGTATTAATAATAAAGAATCAGTCTTAATCATAGTCGCTAGATGAGATTTTCGAAGTAAGTCTTGATCTACTGTTCCATCATTATTTCTAGGTAAATTTTCAAGTATAATAAACATCGATGGAATCATATAAAAAGGTAAATGAGATTGGCAATATTCATACAGTTCTTTTTCTGTCATATCACAACTTTCGACATAAGCAATTAAACGATCATCATCCCATTTCATAACAACACATGCTGATATTGATGTATTGAGTAAACACTGTTCAATTTCACCAAGTTCAATACGTTGTCCATGTGACTTGATTTGATAATCTATAAATATATTTTATTTTTAATCAAAAAGTATTATATTCGTACAAATAAAGTCGACACGGGGGTTCTAAATCTTTGTCAATAAGACTTTCTGACCTCGTTACATCAATATTGTTTTGTGACAATTACCAAAAATCTTATTTATCAGTTTCCAGAACCCCGTAATTATTATTCAAATAATTTAACATACCTTTGTTATTAATGTCGGATAAATGATGAAATGTTACTTTTTGCATTACTTCAATTTCATCTGGTAGAGCAAGAGACAGTTTATCAATCTGATTAACTCTTGACTTTGTTGTAAATATCTGAGAAAATACAGCTTGAAGTTTTCGACCTATTTTATTAACTGTAGTTTCATCAAATACATCACGTGAGCCATAAACATAACATGATAACTTTCCAGTTTCAACTGTTGGATCGTATACAAATATCACATCTACATCAAATAATACTGCTTCACATAATCGTTCAAGGGATACTTGTTTTAAGTTTGACCCATCCAAAGATAATTTATTGATATCAGGAGATACAGTGACAAGTTCAAATAAAATATCAAGAAAAGAAACATTTGAATAGTTACGTCGAAAATCAGCAAGAATGTGTTGCAATGGATAATGAGTATGTTGAAAAATTGATAAACAATTTTCTTGAGCATGTTTAGCAAGGTTCTCAAACGACCAGTGCGAATTAATTTGAATCCGAAATGGTAATGTTGCAACAAACATTCCAATTATATTTTGTAATTCAGTTCTGTATCGATTGGCATGTAAACAACTAAAGCATAAATCATCTTGTCCGTCAGTTAATTTAAATAGAAATGCATAAAATATACTCATTGCTAACTGAAAAGGTGTTATATGATGTAAAGTAGCATATTCTAAAAATGCTGTCGAAATATCGTCATCGAAACATATTTCAGTGAAAAAATGTAAACCTGATCGATAATCGGTGGACAAACAATATCGATCAACAGGCAATGATAATGAACGTGTGAAGTTATAATCCTTCAACTGAGAATTCCAAAATTCATGCGATTGTGTCATATCCATTAAACGTTCATATACGGTACTATCGATACATTGAATGGCGTTTTCATCAACATGTAACATACAATCATTTGTATAAGCAAGAGAAAGATCGTTAAGAAAAGTTGATACTGATGCTCCATCGAATACTATATGATGAATTAAGAATATGATTAAATCACCCATAACCAACGTATCCTTATTATAAGATAAATCGTTGAAGTCATGACGATGGACAATATGACAATTCAGAACACGTCCTTTCGACAAATCAAATAAGTCAGAACGACTTATTATTTTTTTGGCTACTTCGTTACTTTCAACATCGCTGTCAATATCGACTACCGAAAAACCATATGGTTCTTGATCATTGATCGTAGCATTGATATCAAGGCAATGTTGTATGATCATACCATTTATATCGAGATAAAATCCTGTACGTAAAACACGATGTTTTGCGACAACTGTGTGTAGTGCTCGATGTAATCGATCAATCGATAAATGATTGTTAGTCGACAAAATACGATAAACTAGTGGAATAACATACATGAAATTGTGATGTTTAGATGGAAAACGAATTTGTTCATCCAGAAAGATTCGTTCTTGAGCAAATGATGCTGGAGCTAGAATGAAAAAAAGATGAATATGTACCTGATAATAATATCTAGTACAAATTGTTTTGTTTACCTTGAATGAGATGTAATGAAGACCAAGCATAATCATCCAGAGTGTGAATAGTATTGATAGATTGCTGAATGAGTTGAGCATGATGAATAATTGTTGGTTGTTGAAATAGATTAGATATTGAAAGAGTATTTGTTTGTAAATGAAATTCGATCTTGTATCGATGAAAAATTTGCATTATAAGTAATGAATGACCACCAATAGTAAATATATTTGTATCAGCTGAGATGTGGTTTTGTTTTAATATCTCACACCAAATATGATGAATACTGACTTCAATATCATTTGTGGGTAGTAATAGTTGTAAACTGTCTGTGAGATGTATAGATGAGAAGTGAGGTGGTGGAAGAAGTTTTCGATCTATTTTTCCATTCGAATTCAAAGGTAGTTTATCGAGTATAATAAATATGGATGGAATCATATGGGGTGGAAGATGAGATTGACAATGTTGACGTATTTGTTCTTCATTGATATGAGAAGATTGAACATAAGCAACTAAATAATCATCTTTCCATTTCATGACAACACAGGCAGAAATAGTTGTCATGCTAAGTAAACATCGTTTGATTTCACCAAGTTCAATTCGTTGTCCATGTAGTTTGATTTGATGATCTTTTCTTCCTTGATAATGAAGAAGACCATTGTTATCCATTCTCACAAGATCACCTGTTCGATAAAATAGTTCATCATCTATTTCGATAAGAGCTTTTGCTGTCAAATCATTACGTCCAAGATAACCAGCAAAGACACCTAGTCCTCCCACTAGTATTTCGCCTTCTTTCTGAATCATAACAGGTTGCAAGTAATTGTTTAGAACTAAGCACATGTAACGAGGTAATGGTTTACCAATTGGAAGATCATGCATGTCAGCGATGACATCAATTAGGTGACATGAAGTTCCAAGTGTGGCTTCCGCAGGCCCATATAAATTCCAAATTCGGCAAGATTGGGCAACAAACTGCATTAGTATTTTGATGAAAGCTGATGACATAGATTCACCTAAGTTGATAAATTAATCAATATTTATTTTATTTCCCGTGCTCTTGCTCAACTTACCGACGCAGCAAATATTTCTCATTAGCATCCATGGATGGAATCTATTTTGTTTAAGAAAGTCACATAAATGACTGAGATAACTCGGAACCGCTACCAGATATGTCACTTGTTTGTGATGTAAAATATGGTTGAGGTATTGAAAATCCATATTACCCTGTGGATGTAGCATGACTATTGTTGCACCACAGATTAGAGATCCCACAATTTCCTGTACATGCGCGTCAAAGGTTGAACTAGCTATTTGAATTACAATGTCACTTTCGTGTAGTGTATTAATCTGAACCAAAGCTATTATTGAATTGATGAAATTCTGCTGTCTTAGTTGAACCTAGAAAAAAAAACTTCCACAGTCAAATTTACATTATGTGACAATCTTTCTAACGTACCGCTTTCGGAATTCCAGATGAGCCACTAGTAAAGATAATATACGCTATCTCTTCACCTTTCATTATCCAACTTGAAAGGCAATTATAATTCATGTCACTAACCATATTATTAACATTTAATATTGAATCAATATTAAGTGAAACTACATCATCATCGAATTTGATCTTAGTTAAATGATGAACAAGAACAAGACGACTTTGCGTTTGTTGTGTGAGTGCATGCAAACGATGTTGTGGATCTCGAGGTGATAAAGGACAATAAACACCACCAGCCATTTCAATTGCCATAATACCAATCACCTAATCAAAAATCAATCTCAAACTCATATTAAATATTACTCGTCTTAAGTAACTTACCATTGACAAACTTCTCTCAACACATTGACAAACTATCTCACCTGGAGTAATAAGATAATCACTAAGAAGAGATAAAGATAAGACTTGAACATAGTGTAATAGTTCACAATATGTCAGTGATTGTTCATCAAGTTCAACTGCTAGTTTTTGTGGATGTTTCATTACTTGATATACAAATTCATGATGAATACAAGTGAGTGGAGATGGAAATGATATGTGTGTATTGTTCAATGATTGCATTAGATATCGCTCGTTTGATAATATTAATGATAATTCATACATTGATTTGTTCATTTGATTATCAATCATAGATGTAGATAATTGATGTAAGATAGAATGAAATCGTTGTGAAATCTTCTCTACTGTCTCTCTATTAAACAAGTCAAGTGATGCATTGATTGTGCATGACAGTTGATTGATGTTCATATCATGATAAATAGAAAGAGAGAAGTCACGTGCACTCAGTATCTCATCTTCATTAATGTTGAATGAGAGAGATCTTGGAACAAGTTGAGAATCACCAATCATGATTGAATTGTTGCTCGTACAGGATATAAATTCCAGAGATGTATCTAAAAATGCATGTTTTGAAATATGTGGATGTTGATTGAGAATACGTTGAAGTGGGAAGTATGAATATTTCATACTATTTGTTTTTATCTCTTGAATATGTTCGAGTAATTGAGGAAAACACCATTGAGGATCTAATTGACATCGTAATGGGATGACATTCTCAAACAAACCAATGATTGATTTGAATTCATCTCTATATCGATTATTATTGATGTTCATAGCAATACATAGATCTGTTTGTCCATTCGTCAGTTTAAACAGAAAGATGAAATAAATAGCAAATGTGAGATGTTCAAGTGATATGTTATCTGATGATGCATGATTAAGAAAGTGTTGTGAGAGATCTTGACCAAAGTCAAAAGAGACAGATGTCCCACGACTAGTTCGATGTTCATTTGAGAGATGATATCGATCAAATGGTAATGATAAAGGTTGATCGAGTTTACAATCATGAAGAGCATCAAGCCAAAACATTCTTGCACCAGTCATTGACATTTGTTGTTCAATAACAGCATCTATATAATCAAAGAAAAATAATGTATTAGGAAATAAAGAAGTAGAAGTAGTATTTATATTTACAATCGATGTAACGTAGAAGAGTGTTGCCATCATTGAAAGATAGTTGACCTGTTGTGTATGCTTGACTGAGATCATGATGAAATACTTCCATCGATGGAAAATCAAATGAAGCATGATGAAAGTTGAAGATAAGTACATCTTTATCAGAAAGTAGATCATTTGAAGATATTTTTTTATAATAAATAATATGACATCGAAAGACGAGACCTTGCGCAAGATCAAAAAGATGAGGATTACGTTTCTCGTCGTGTAAAATCTCATTGAGTTGTTCACTTGTTTCATAATTAGTTTCGATGATTGAAAACATACTATTTGTATATTCATCTTCATGAGTAATAACTCGTTGCATAAGTAGATTCTTTTCGGGGTCGAAATGAAGCGATGTATGAAGTGAGGGATGTTTGTTAACAGTGAGATGAAGAGCATGACGAAGTTGTTTAATCGATAAAGTATGAGTTGATTGAAGACGATAAACAAAAGGTACATTGTATATTGCTATTTGAGGCTTGTCAGGATCGAATCGAATTCTTTCGTCACACCAGATACGAGCTTGTGCAAATGATGCTGGTGCTAGAATGATGAAAGGTTACGAAGGGAGGTCCCAAAATGTGAGTCTCCGTTTGGATCGAAGGTGTACTAATTGATAGAGCTCAATAAGATTAGCAAAAGTCTAAAAGGGTTCATCCTCATGCTCGGTGCTTCTTGAGTTCTGGCCGTTTTATTGAATTTTCGACCTCTGGCAATGCACATATAAAGCAAACAAAGTTACGAAGTTTTGAGCTGAAATTTTGACCACAGATAGCTCTCATGCCCATCAGAATGTCCTAAAATTTTCAGCCCGAAATAATGTTTCTTTCTTGAGATATTGGACATTGAAGTCACCTGATTTTCTGACCTTTGCTTGTAGCACATGATCGTTTTCCAGATATTCAATATCTCAAGAAGGAAACATTATTTCGGGTTGAAAATTTTAGGATATTCTAATGGGCATGAGAGCTATCTGTGTTCAAACTTTTAGCTCAAAACTCCATAATTTTGTTTGCTTTATATGTGCATTGCTAGAGGTCGAAAATTCTATAAAACAGCCAGAACTCAAGAAGCACCGAGCATGAGGATGAACCCTTTTAGACTTTTGATAATCTCATTGAGCTCTGTCAATTGGTATACCTCCGATCCAAAACGGAGACTCATACTTGGGGACGTTCCCTCGTTAGTTAATTATACTGTAAAAGCTGGATGTTCAAACGGTGTTTGATAACAATATTCTAGTCATTTCTGATCTATTGAGCCATACTCACACATTACTTTTTGACAACAATCTAGCTGGCGTTGTGGCCAAGAAAAATTAATGTATATTGTTTTTCACCTTCAAATATATGTACACTACTTAACAATCACGTCGCTCATAAATTTTTCTGCTATCTCTTTGATCTTTTTGATCTTTTTGATCTTCTCTTCTTCTCTGTCTGCTCTTCTCTTCCTATTGATGATACTCGATTTGACTGACTAAAAATGATACATAAGTGAATCTAGCTTGCATTACTATCGAACAAATGAAAATTTTGAGATGCAATGTGAATTTCTAAAATACTAAGAATAACGATTTATTAGAGATAAACAGCTATTTATTGAATAATATAGTACGAATGTCGGCTCACTATTTTGTGTTAGCAGTAGAAAAAACTATTTTAACACTTCCAGAGAGAAAGGTGTACTATCGAATACTATCCGGTTCTACTTAAACAATAGATGGATATTGTCAATCTCTATGGAATTTGACAGAACAATCTTAATCTATGACTTTTTACGCGCCTTAATAGTATTATATACCGGGTGTTCCAAAAGTTTTGCGACATTTTGTATTTTGCATATGTCTCGGCATAGGTAAATGATAGAACCTTGATCTTTTTTTAAAAGATGCGCATTGAAAAGCTCTACAAAACTGCCGATACCAAATTCTAGTTGACTCGTATCAATGATCTTGAGAGTGTGGGTGTGGTATGGATGTGAGGTGGGTTTGGGAGTGGTATGGGGGTGGGTGTGAGTTGTGAATCTGAGGTGTAGGTCTGAGTCGGAGTGTAGGTTTGTGACGGATATAGTACCCACACCCTCTCTTGAATGGAGTACTCTCTAGATGATGTCTTGGATAAAGAATCTTTTGTATTGTATATACAGCTGACGTTGATAAATGTTTTTAGGCTGTTCTAGCATAAAGACAAAATATCTCTGTATTTAAATCTAAATTCCTTTTCAGTTTGTCAGTTAATGATATTTTAACTATGAACGATAGAGAGACTTCATGGTTTTCATAAATGCCATCGGTGCCTAGAAAACGGAGCTACGAAAGCTTAGCGATTAGTTTTTTAATTTGTTTTTGTTTCAAGATCTCCAGTTCTTTGATCAGTCAAATGCATTTAATACTCGGCAGTCTACGGTAAAGTGAATATGCATTCGATGAATATTATTTGTGTTCTTCACAGTTCTGACTTCTGAACTGTAATCTACTTTTACTTTCAATTGATTTCTAATTATAAAGTTCAAAAACATTCGGATTTTCCCTTGTAACATATCTTTTAATTTCAGTCAGAGGTGTAAACCAAGATGGTCTTATCTGCCTATCTTGTCACATCACATTTCAACACCTTTTAGTGCGGGGACAAGTGAATTAGAATTCGAATAAAGTTTCTTGTGAGGTAATGCCAAGAATACAATTCAATCGATAAAAGCATCGAAAAAAAGTGTAAACGAAAATTTTACTCACATTCTGTAATGTCGATCGAGTGAGATCGATCACATGTTGTCTCTAAAGTCGCATTTTCGATCAAAAGACGAGCATGTTCAGCAATAGTTGGCTGTTGGAGAAACGTAGTGATTGGGACAGTATGTTTAAAATTGGTTGAATATAGACAAAACAATTTTATAAACGATTCAGGGTCGTCTCCGAGAGAAAAGAACGATGTTAAGATGGAAGGTATTGAGTCAACATTAGCAAGTGCTTGATGCCATATTTTGTACACCCGTTGTTCCATTTCTGTTCGTGGCACTATGTTTTCATTTGACAATATTGATAAACGGGTAAAGTCAGGTGGTGGTAGATCTTTTTGATTGATTGATCCATTTTGATCGACAGGTAAGATATCACAAATCATAAAAATAGATGGTATCATATAAAATGGAAGACGAGCTACACAATGCTGTTTCAAATCTTGAATAGTATGTGTTGTCTGAACATATGCTACGAGATAGTCAGCCTCTTCATATTTTGCTTTAATAACGGCACAACAGGTAGCCATCTCCATCAAAATTGCTTCAACTTTTTCTAGTTCTATTGGCTGACTTCTCAGTTTCGCATGATGATCTCGATGTCCTCGAAATTCAAGCTGTCCGTTTGCGGTATTAAGCCAACCCAAGTCGCCTGTTTTATAGCAAACTTCACCAGTGAACTCGCATAGTACTGCATGTGTGAGATCTTCACGACCATAGTAGCCAGCAAAGAGACCGACGCCTATTAGTATACAAAGTAATGAGATGGTTTTTGTTTTATTCAATCAAAAATTACCTCCAATGACGATTTGACCTGTTTGAACACCAGGTATAATAGGTTGAAGATAGTCATCAAGAAGATAAATGTGAGTATTCGGCATAGGTCGTCCAATTGGTAGAAACTCAACATCATCTTTGTTGGTAGTGATCATATATTGAGTCACTGCTCCTGTACATTCTGCAGATTCATAGCAGTTATAGAAGCGACAGTGCTCATTTACAAAATCCAAAATATTGTGTATACTGCTACTCGTCAAGGATTCTCCTGTTGTGCGAAAAACAATCAACTGGTGAAGAAAAATGTTCTAGTATTTGTTCTTACTTGCAAATGAAATACACCGAAGTGTCTTTAAATACTCATTGTTATTTGTAATACGTATATAATTAGTAAGTATAGTTAGCGACGAAGATACAATATTCAAAATGGTCACTTGCTGACGATGAATTGTTTGAGAAAAGAGTTTCATATTAAGGTCACCATTTGGATGAAGCAAAACTACTTGGCCACCCATTATTAGAGCACCAGCGATTTCTGATAAATGAACATTGAAAGTAACTGAAGTATGATGAAGAACAACATCCGTCTGTTGCATAATGTTAGAACGATTGCATGAAATAAAATTACGATGACGAATTTGAACCTATATTGGATGCGAAGAATAAATCAATCACATATTTATATACTAATCTGATCTATTCACTTACCGCTTTCGGTAAACCTAATAGATCACTTGTGAAAATAATACATGAGATATGCTCAGATGTCACATTGACAGAATCGATACATGTTGCTACTTCTTTGTTCATTTGAGTAAAGCCAATAACTTGATCTACATTGATTATTGAGCATCCCGATAGAGGTTCATCATGCGTGCGTTGATGGACAAGAACAAAATGCGCATCAGTCTGCCGAATGCATGTGTTTCGTTGTGTCTGAGAATCATGTAAGTTCAAAGGATTATAAACACCTCCACTCATCCAAATGCCTATCATCCCAATCACCATTTCGAAGGATCGTTCTATTAATTGACAGACCGTTTGACCTGGTCGGACAGAACAGTTATTAATTAAGTGATTTGCTAATTGTTGAGCATAGTAGAGTAGTTCTCCATAAGTCATCGTACCATTTTCTAAACCTAAAGCCACTTTTTGAGGATGTAAATGAGCTTGACATGCAAAATCCCAATGAATACAACCAATTTGGGCATAGTCGAGAAAAGTATCGTTTAAATCATGTATTAATTTAGTTTCATGTGGCAGTAAAAGAGAAAATTGATGTATATAGGGAACAGAGAAGAGTTGTTCAAACATAATCTTTAAACGACTTCCCATCATAGAAATGGTCGACTCGTCGTAAACATCCAGTGAAGCATTAAGAGAAACATAAATAGTCTTGTTTTGACAATGTTCATGGATTGTACAGGTCATATCAAATTTTGCAGTATTCCCAAACAGTAAGTTGTGATCTACCATATTAAGCGTCGTTTCTTTGTCCAATTCTATATTTTGTTCACTATTGTCTATTATTCTAGAAACATTAAAAAATGTCTGCAGAAATGATGATCCCAATTTTGGATCAAGTTTAACAATTTCCTGGTAAGGCAGATGTGTGTGTGGAAGAATATCAAGCCACAACTGTTGAATTCGATAACAAAGTTGGGTAAAAGATTCGTACGGATCAATCTTCAGACAGAATGGTAGAGTATTGGCAAAAAAGCCGATCATGTTTTGTAGTTGATATTGAGATCTATTGGCAACAACTATACCTGTGCAGAAATCAAGCTGCTGGCTGTTGTTCATTTTGAAAAGAAACGAAAAGAAAGTAGCCAGACCAACCTGAAAAAGTGTAGAATTCGATTGAGACATAAAACAATTCAAGTTCATGACAAGATCATAGTCAAGATCGAATGTTACAGTATAACCATTACCCGTTCGTACGGAAGAGTTTTGTTGATCAAATGAATTATTCAATGTTGTTAGGACACTACTCCAATATTGTCTAGCACTTGACCAGTCTTCCATTCGTTCATATTGTGCATAATCAAGATAAGTGATATTGCCTTCGGTGCTATAAGATGATTGTTGATTTATAAGAGCTTGTCGAAGGTCATTAATAAATATTGTAATTGAACTACCATCGATAGCAGTATGATGAAAGTTGAAAAGGATAATGTCATTTTGTTTTAAATTAGTATCATCTTTGTTATTAGATGAACGACGAAGAATATGACACCGAAACACACGACCTTGCTCAAGATCGAACAAAGATCGATTTGTTTCTTCGTCATAAAGAATTTGCTTTAAGTGATCATCATTTTCTATGTATGTTACTTCGAAACTATAAAGGTCACTTGATGTTGGCTGTACTTTCTGTTTGAGTTCAATTTCATCATAGATCAAAGCTGTTCGAAGAATCGTATGTTTAGCAACAATAAATATAAGAGCTTGGCGAAGGCGATGTGTACAAAATGTCGTATTTGATGACAACTTGTAGACGAGTAATTCATTATAAATAGATGTTTGTCTGTTGACAGATTCATTAAAACGCACTTTTTCGTCGATCCAAAGACGTTGCTGAGCAGACGAAGCCATCCCTATTTGAAGTCATGTAATTAGATTCAAGTCTTCTTTTTTTAATAGAAGAAACATACCTTGTACTAAATGAAGTGGACTCGAAAAAATGTATGCCGGTGCCTTGCTATTATTAATTAAGAGTCGAGCATGCTCGGTAATAGTTGGTTTAACAAAAAAATCCAGTACATTGAGTTGCTTGTCTGGAGCCAGATGAAATTGGTAGTAGTTGAAAAGTTGCATCACTGAAAGAGATGAACCACCTAACGCGAAACAATTCATATGACGGGGAACAACATCAAGTCGTAATGTGGAACACCATAAACTATGGACTTCCTCTTCTAATTTCGACATTGGTTGATCTTCAGTTTGAACAAAGTTAGCTATTGGATCGCCGTGTAATGACGGGAATGGAAGCTGTTTTCTGTCGATTTTTCCATTTGTATTCAACGGAAATTTATCAAGTACAACATAATAAGATGGAACCTTGTATTGAGAAAGATGTTTATTGCAATAATCTCGAATCTCTTCAATAGGAAGCTCAAAATCATTTGAAATTATATAGGCAATAAGTAGATCATCGTTTTGTGGCATTTTAATGACAAGACAATTCGAGATATTGTCAGGTGAGAAATCAATAATTGTATTTTCAATTTCAACTGTTTCCACTCGTTGACCACGTACTTTTAATTGAAAATCTACACGTCCAACATGTACAAGTTCACCAAGTGCACTATATCTAGCTAAATCGCCCGTTCTTAGATAAACTTGACTTCCAATAGTAACTAACATTTTATCAGTTAGTTCTGGATCATTCAAATAGCATTTGAAAAGAGTTGGTCCTATGGAAAAATCAAAAACGATGATGAACAATGGCTGAAATCTGAATTTCTCACCTCCTATGTAAACTTGACCAATTTCACCTGAATTATCTGTATTGTTGATTGTCTGACCGTGTTCATTAATAAGTAAACACTGAACACCTGGTAATGGAGAACCAATATATGCAGCTGTATCGGTGATGTCCAGCAATTGACAGCCAAGAACTCCATTGCATTCAGACATACCATATTCTGGAATTACACGAACATTGGATGAACTCAGAAAATAAATAAATCGAATCCATTCTTGTGCCTTCACCGTTTCACCTGAATTATAATAAAACGCGTCAAAACAAGCACAATTCTGAAAATGAATAAAAATATTCGCAATTACCTGTCGTGCATAAATTGCGCACAGATTGAAATGTTTCTAATCGTTGAGTTATCTCAAGATAATTGGTGAAAGCTCGAATTATTCCAGGACCGATTGTGAGTGTTGTCACTTGTTGATGTATCAGAGTTTGACAAAAATAACCCATATCCAAGTGTCCACCTGGTCGAAAAAGCACAAGAGTACCTCCGCTGACCAGTGGCATTGATATTTCTGTCAAATGCAAATTCCATGAGCACGTAGCAACTTGTAGAATTTGATCTCGAAATGTATACATGTCGATATGCCAATGAATAAAAGCAGCAGTACTAGCCGAAAAACTCTTATGAGTATGAACTACTACTTTTGATCGCCCAGTAGTACCTGAAGTGCAAATGATGTATATAGGATCATCATCACTACAAACTGGAAGATTGCCTATATCCTTAACATCCAACCATGGAAGAAGAATATCGTCTAATAGAATAAAGTGTTGAACAGCTGCTGATGGAAATTTTTCGCGTGTTTTTTGATGAATTAAAACATATTGACCTTGTGTTTGTTCGAGAAGTGTAACAAGCCGTTCAGGTGGATCAGCCGGATTTAATGGGCAGTACAGGCCACCCGCACACATAGTGCCAAACAGTCCGTAAATCATTTCAAAGCCTCTTTCGACAAACTGGTAAATAATTTGACCTTGCGCTATCTTTAAATGACGCAGATACTGTGCTACACGTAGGATCTGTTCGATTAACTCGCTGTAAGTCCATGATTGATCATCAAGCACTACAGCTATCTTTTGAGGGTATAGTTGAGCCGTTTTGAATAACTGTCGCACGACATAGAACGAATATTTCATATTTATATAAATTTGATTAAAAATCAAAAGCTTATCAGTATAATCTGAAAAGAAAAAATATTGAGATAGTAATATGGAATTTGCAATTACCACTGTAAAAAAAAGGGTTTTGTACTAAACTGTTTGACTAAATCGAAAATAAGGTTTTGTAGGAAATGTTTCGTATCAAAATTTTTCTATCAAACGTGAAATAAGGTTGAGTATGACGAGGATCGTACCGACACCTACATCAATACAATTTGCCTTATTCACTTACTCATATTCTTTACTCCGGTACCTATATCCTCAAGATACCAATATTGAGCTTCTTACCCCTATATTTAACCCCTTATTTCGATACCTTAATCCCTTATAACTAAAGGGCGTTCCAGAAGTTCTGAAGATTTTTTAAAATGCATCGTTCTCGCTTATAGTAAAAGCAAACTCTTCGAAACTTTGGAATATGATTGCACATCCTTAGTACTAAACAGCAACAAAGTTTCAGATCCATGACTTCTACCATGAATAAGGATCAGTAACAACACTATCATGTAACCCTCCCACCCCTATAATAGAAGTCCGCCCCACATCAGAGATGGAACCGGTCCGGTTTTTTGACGACCGCTACCGGTACCGATCTAAAACTTTTAGATCGGCCCGGACCGGCCGGTCTACCGGTTTGACCGGTAAGAAACCGGTAAACCGGTAAAAATCAGTAGTGTAAAAGTCGTTAAGTCGATTCGACTTGAACGGATGTTATACTGCATTTGACTGCTAACAGTGTTCATATTTTATCTCTCTAGGGGGTACAGACAAATTTTCGGTAAAAAATTATTTTTCGGGAAAAAGAAGGTTTTAGCAGAAAACAGGGCAGTAAGAAACCGGTAGACCGGCAAATACCGGTAGAGTTAACGGCCTAAAGTTCGGACCGGTACCGGGCCGGTTGCCGGTACCGGTTCCATCTCTGCCCCGTATTAGAAGCCCGCCCTGAAACGAGCAACTTGTTTGACGTATTAGAAACCCCCCTAATTTTTCCAAAAATTTTTTAATTTTTTTATAATTTTTTCGAATTTCTCTGCTAAAATCGGTAAAAGTTCTGAATTTTAAGGTGAAATTTCGACTAAATCCTATCTAACTGTGCTTAAATCTGGAAAAATTGCAAAGAATCTTATGAAAAACTCATGAAAACCTTGAAAATCTCTAGAAACCATCCGAATCAATTTCTTTAGCATACTATATGAATATGTTTTGGGACTTAATAGAAGTCCCCTCCAAAAATTATAAACGGTAGACAAATTAGAAGCCCAGGGGGCTTCTAATATCGGGGGGGGGGGGGCTACTATTTTTTCAGCTTTCCTCATCATATTTGAGGTATGGAACATGTTTTTAGTTTGGCTTCATATCAGCTTAGACAGATGATAAAATCTTGATTTTTTTCAAAAGATGCGGTGTTAAAAGCTCTACAAAAATCATAATGACATATGATGAGTAATCTGAATTTGTGGCAAAATGGTTTTTGTAAAGATTAAAATGAATTTGTAGCAAACTCAGAAATTAAAGATCTTAACGGTATACCGGTACAGCGGTATAGCGGAATAGTGATATAGTGCTCAATAAAAAATAAAGGAGCTTTCCAGAAC
>CAJNOI010000849.1:0-24308 GCA_905250115.1 Adineta steineri | reverse complement strand
ACACAGTCGAGGGTCAAGCGAGTCGCTCCGACGCGCGTTACTTGTTTATTTCGGTGAATCAAATTAAATTCAATCTTTATAATTAAATATTTGGAATATCTTTGGGATTTCTTCCTTTGAAATTTATAAGGCAGTTTACATGTCTGAAATCTGAATATCATTGATTATCATCGTTTATTTTAAACTATTTGAATATATAAAAGAAATATATACTTTATTGCCAAGATTAAAAAAATAATAGCTATACAATATAGTCAGAATTTCTTAACTCAATTACAAATTAGATTATAAATAATAATAATCAATGATAAAGTCATATTTATGAAGATTATTTATTTTGAAAATTGTACGAGAATATTTTTTTGATATTGAACATTAAATTTTTTATCTTGTTTAGGCATTTACCATATATAATTTAAACAATAATTCAAATATTGAATATTCGAAAAGTAAACAAAGTATTTTTTCATCAGTTATACAAGTTTAATAATTTGTAATGATGTCTAATCGGGGAATTTTTTTATGTAACATTTCAGTTTAATTAACTATGATATAAAGTATAATTTCGTATAGTATAAAATTAAATATGTTAAATTTGATAGTGTATAAATAAACTATTTCCTATTTTTGGAAAATTTATTTCAAATTCAATCATAGTTATATACTATAATGTTGTTGATTCGTCTTTTTTCACATGTATAGATAGATGTCGATTTGATTGATAACCGTGATAATAACTTTTACTTTTATTTTTTAAAGGCAGATTGCTTAAACAATATATCGATTATCTAGAATTTGATTAAATCATGAAAATTAAAAGAATAATATTATGATGTAATATTTTGAGTAGTAAATATTTAATATAAATTTTACTATATATCTTTAAATTTTTTTCATTTCTCAAAGTTATTCAAGTTTTATTTGAACATCAATCGTATATAAAAAAAAATATTTTTTCATGTGACGTTTGTATTATGCATAATTCTTTTTGAAATAAATAATATTCTAGATTTTACTTGTACATTGAAGTAAGACAAATTTGAATCAATAGATAATTCTTTATCTAAAAACTTACTTATTAATATAATTATATAATATAATTTATAGTTATTATTGATGAATTAATTACATTTATAATTAAAAAACTTTTTCGACGTATAGAAGATTCTTTTTTTATTTATTTATTCAGCGCGCCTAATGTTAGTATAGCTACATACAACTTTATATTAAACCAGTAATTATAAAAACAATATTTATTGCATTTCGTCAATGAAGTTTCTAGTATTAGGTGATAGTCATGCTCGACGTATGCCTTCAAGATTTATGACATCATCTTATTCTTTGATCATTAAATCTATTCCAGGTTTAAAATTTATAGATTATCATGATAAAAAACTTTCGTTATTACATTTATTATTTTCATCTAAAATTCAATATTTGTTATCTGAAGCAGATGGAATTATATTGTTAGTTGGAACAAACTCAGTTAGAATTCATTCAGCACGTACAATTATTTCACAAATTGAAGCAATAATTTTTTTCATTCGTAAGGTGTATCCTAAATTTAATCAACGTGAAAGTATTACTATACCTTTATCTTTTCCTTGTGTAAAAACTACTCGTAAATTTTCAAAAAAATATGCTTTAATATCAAATATCCAATTTTATAATTATCGTTTATATCAATTATCATTTGAATTAAATTTTAATACTATAGATTTTCGTATAACGTCAAGTCAGTTAGCAATTGACAAAATGCATATACGTCGTCATTACTATTATCGTATTTTTAATTTTTTGGTTAAATATTTAAATAATTTAACCAAAAATTGATATTTAAGTATAAGAATAATTAATGAATCGTCAAATCAAATAAATAAACATTATAAAAAAAAGTAATGTCAATAAAACAGTCAACATTCTCAAGAATTAAAGTATAATTAATAAATATATAACAGATATAAGTTTAGTTATTCTTAGTTCATAATATAATCTATTTCCTAAATTCATTTTATTATGCATTATTATTATCATAAAAATCTTAGAGTTATATTTGAATGACGAAAAAATAGTAAAAGAACCTTTACTAGTTTCTGTTTTATTTAAAATATCTAAATAGAGCATTCTATTACTTACCTTTTTACTCTTTTTTTTCTATATGACTAAATTACTATTAATTTTCTGTATCATTTATTGGGTATCGTAGATATTAACTAAACATTCTAGATCAGCTGGTGCGTCTGGTAATGTCCACAGTCTTTTTTCAATGTTATCTATAGAAAGTTGATCATTAATATGATCCGAAACATATTGTACAAGCACATAAACGTTTGACCCTTGTTCTAAAATAGTACGAAGAAAGTTCACTATATGCTCACGATGAATAGGTTCATGTTGTATTGGATATTTTGAATCTATTTTGAAAAAATAATCTTTCGTTAATCGAAAGCGACGTAAACAATAATAATGATAATTTTGTTGAATAATTAATGCTTGAACATTTTGAATATTAAATACAATTAGACTTTGCATAGAAGTAGTATTTGTTTCTAACGTATGAATCTGTACAATTTCAATGTTGAATGTATTGATAAGAGCAGCTTTTAGAATTTGAATATCATAATCTCCACTGCTTTCATAATAGTAATCTGTAAGTTCTACTGATTCTCCATGTCGAAATATTTGCTCAGTAGCTGCTAGATTTTTAGCAATTTCTTTCAAATATTCATCACTAAATAGATCAAGTCGTTGAGATAGTCCACGAAGAACATGTCGCCCACAATAATTTCGATCTTGTTTTTCACAGATAATAATATCTTCTAAATTTTTCACATATTTTGTTGAACACAAATTTGAGTTTTCAAATTTGCATTCTTTAACAATAATATCGTTAGATATTATTTCAGCACTTCTCTTTAATGCTATAGAAGAAGTGTTATCAGTCTCAGGTAAATGTGGAAGACACCAATCAATATATCTCTACAATGATATATAAACTATGATAGTTAGATAAGAAAAATGGTACACCTCAGTTCTTAAATATTGTTCAATTTTGATTGGGTAATCTTTTTCAATTTGTTCGAGACGACACATTTCGTTTAGTGCAGCTTTAGATACCTTATAAAGTAATATTAGTAGGCAGATAGTTACGATAAAAAATTACTTTAAATGATTTGCGATCCTATGCCAAGATAATTATATCATTTAATTTTCTCGTACGACTTAAAATTGTATAAAACATACCCGGTTTCCAGTTTCTACCAGTGAGATCAACGACTAATTTGTTATAAGTCATGCATTGTGAACGATGAATTGTTATAGCATAACCAAGACTAAGTGGTAATTGTCGTCGGATCATCAAAATTCCATTTTTGTTTTTAAAAGTTACTTCTTCTGGAACCATTTTGTATATTGTACCATTATCCAGTTCTTATAAAACAAAAGATAATATTGAATAAATTAAATATTTTAATCTGTATTACCGAGTTCAACATATTTTGGCAATGATGTAGCCATTGCTCGATCAAGATTTGTGAATACACATCTGTTTGACATTGGTAATATAATATTATCATTATTATCCCAAATAATATCTTTGACAATTGCTTCAGTTCCATTTACCATTCCACCATCAAAATCAATATTACGACGACAAATAACACGAGCAGCAACACATAATGGTAATTGTTCGAACATTGATCCACATTCATTTTCATCATTAGAAGGTTTTAATTGAATTTTACAATCTTTCTTGCTTGCTTTAATAGGATTAAAAAATGATGTTCGAGCCATACCGATGTTCTAAAAGTATATAGTCATGTGTGAAAATTTCTTTTTGAGAATTCTAACTAACATCAACTGCTTGTATAATCCATATTGGGTTTTTCAATTTTGTTGCGGTTTCTTTTAATTTAATTGAATTTCTCTCATTTGTTTTAGCTCGTGTGCTATACGGATATATAGCATTGGCAAATTCAGCTGATTGAAGTTCAGCTAAGCGATCTTTATAGTATATTGGATTGTCTTCTTTTCTAATACTTCGACTCTTTATTATAATTTCATCTTCTTCATTGTATTCTCTTGACAATTATTCTATCATCATTATTATCATTTCAATGGAAAGTAAACATACCTAATCTCATTTGAGAAAGAATATCAAAAAATTGTCTATCTTCACCTTGACGCATATTAATATTAAAATTGATTGGTCTAAATAAATCAGCCCAAAGAGAGAACGTCTCACTAGGAGGTCGCCAAAAAATTTGTTTGGCAGCAACTGGTTCACATTGAGCCAAATCACCGGATAGCAAGATAGGAATATTTCCAAAATAAACACCGCTTTTATCTGATACTTCAAAAATTTCATTTAAACGTTTGTTAACTTTTTGAAAAAGGCTATGTGAGACGAGTGAAATTTCATTAATAATTATTAAAATTAAATCCCCAAGTCTGTTACGAAGAGAATGTATTTTAAATGATGGAGCATTATTTGGTGTTGATGTATTATCAGGACGCTATTTATAAATCATATATATTCTTTTGAATTTGTAACTAGGTACAATCTTACCATTCCTAAAGCAGTGTGAATAGTCCAACCAAGTATATTTAGAGCAGCTTTTCCAGTATGTGCCATTTTTAATAATCCTTTTCTGCGTCGTGGACGATTTCGAATTGCAGATTCACTAATACAAAAATCGGTTAGCATTTGTTCAATAATAGAGATGACATAAGATTTTCCAGAACCGGCTAGACCATTCACTACTATATGAAAAGGTAATGGTTTAGATGCGTGTTTCAATCGTAGTCGATTTTCTTCATAGCGCATAATTGCTAAAAGATATTGTCTGAAAAACTTGGCCAAAAAACGTTGCTGTGTATTTGCTGATGTTAATAATTCTTCTGTTCGTGTAGAAGGAGAATTAATTTGAATATCATTTTTTGAATGCGTATGTTCTTCGTCTTCATCATTAATATATTCATTTATAACATTTTGATTTGAATCTATTTTATAATTACTAGTATTATTATTACTGATTTCTTTATTATCTTCATTGATATTATCCTCTATATCATCTTCATCATCTCCTGTAAATATAAATGATGTTCTGGGTTTGATGGCAAAATCATGAGCATTTAAATCACATAAATGTTCAAGTGCACTAAGCATTTGTACTTTATAAGCACCAGGTAATGTAGAAAATTGTTGAATTAATTTATTTCGATTTTTTAATAAAGTTTGATACAAATCTTTTATATCATTGTCTAAAGAATTAATAGAGAAAATTTCCATAAATGTATGTATCAATTCTATAAATCATATACCTTGTTTATTATTAAGAAATTCTGCAAATGGATCTCGATATGCTATACCAATTGAAAGAATTGAATAGATGGCTAACATAGAATCATCATAACGACACATAAAACTAATACGAGAAGGTTCTTTGTGCTGAATTAATATTGTGCCACATGATAGAACTATTCGACGTAGTAAAGTTGATGTTTTAAGTAGTGGTGGTTGATTAAAATCAGTACGCCAAAGAGGATTTTCAACAAGTGGTTCTTCCAATATTTCTGGCAAGTTTATAGAAGAGGATCGGTCATAATCAAACCATGTTAAAAATTCAAATAAAGTTATTTGATCAATGACAGATGGAGTAGATGGTCGTTTTATATATCGATCTGTAAGTGATTGAACAAAGTCATCGAGACTATTTACTTCTGTTCGTCCGCGTTTCAATATTTTTTCTTCATCACACGGTAAAGAAATATATAAACTTTTACATCTCAACAATGAATGATATAGAGGAATACCTATAATTGATATGGCATCTATAGCTTTGTCCATTATATATTGGTATACCTAGTACAGTCCATGATGCTTCAACTTTACCAACTTGACGATGAGATAACACAGCATTTCCTGTTTTTAAAAGGACACTTTTCGCTTCCATTATACTTGAACAAGTACAATTAGACATTTGATATACTAAATTTTTTTCCATATGAGCACCCTTTGCCACGTAAGAAAATAAATATTCTGCTGATGCCCACGGATCTGTAATAACTTGAATATCATGATTGCAACGAAATGTTTTCAAAAAATTTAGATTGTACGGAATTATTCGTCTCGACTATAATAAGCATGAAAATACAATGGATATGAACAAAATAGATAAATGAATAATTAGGTATATAAATTAATTTTACCTCTTCAGTTAATCTTTTTATAATAATATCTCGATCTCCTCTTGTTAACATACGTGCTTCTTTGTAAGTGCGAAAATGACTTTCATGAGCCAAATCAAAAGGACTTCCAAAACGACATCCTAATCGTTCAAAAAACTCTTTCCTATCTCTTAATAATTGTAAAAGATCAGGATCCTTTTCTGGATCTACTTGTTCATATATTTCATTTTCATTTAAATAATTTTTATTAACATCCTTTAAATGATTTGCTTTGATAATCTTTGATGTTTCTTCATCTTTAAATTTACGAGCTCGACGAATACGAACTTTAACGCTACCTGCAAAAATATAATATTACAATTATATCTTCATGAATTAATCAGTGAACCTTTTGAACAAGTAAACGTATGAATGTGTGTTTGTTTCTTTTTTACAAGTCGATAACCTTCAAGATCTGTTTCTTTATTTGGTAATGATGTATCAAGAAATGCGTCAATGAATTCAATAATCTTTTTACGTCCTGCAGCTGTATCAGTAGAAGGAAAATTATCAAGCCAAAGTAAAGTATGTAAATGTGGGAGACCACTACGTTGAAATTCAATTTTAAAAAAATAATTTGTAACGACATAATCAATGAAGAAAGGATGTTTTTTATCACTAATGAATTTCTCAAATGCAAGCATTCGCCGATGACACATACGTGCTACAAGTGCGCTGTTTTCATTTACCAATTGTAAATAATCATCTTCAGAAAAATTATCAATTGCATCATAATTCAAATTATCTATATGTCCAAATCGCACTGGATTAATATGGCATAAAAATTCCACATCATCTTGTAGATTAGCACTCATGAAAATATTTGGTTTGTCCAAGGTTGCGTACATTGCGCGTAGAGATTTTCGAGGTGCATACCAAAATGCAGCTGTACCCCAAACAGCCTTTCCTATTGCTAAATTAATTAATCTATTTTATAATATCGTTTTTTTAAATAATATTTTTATTTTTTTTAATATGCTCTAGAAATATCTCGTAAGTAAAAATTTAATTATATTTAGAATTTGATTGTGATAGACAAAAAAATGTAAAAACAACTCTAAATATTGACTGAAACAAAGAATTGATATACTTACATGGATAGATGTTATAACATAAGCGATCTTTTTTGAATTGTTTTTTTACATGGTAATTTACAGCTTTACATAGATCATCGCTTTGAATTAAGTTCATAGCCCGAAATGTCCAAATCGAATCTGATTGCCATCTTTTGTCAGCAGACATCAATCGTAATTTAGAATAATCGCGAAGTGTAAGTGGAATAGGTCTTTTCGTATCAAGTTCTCCTCCTTCACCTGTAGGATAAATCCATGGAAATGTAGATTCTTCCATTCCAGATTGAATTTTCCATATAGGGTCTTCACCTGCTTTCAGAGTACGACTTTAAAATCAAATTTAATATACATTCATAAATGGGTATAAGATTAATTTTTACATAGGACCAAAAAAATCTTCATTAGCACCGAGAATAATTGGTGCGGATGTTGTACAATTATTGTAAGCATAAGAATCAATAACTCTTATTGGAGCAACATCGTCTTGTCTACATTCAAACATTTCTTCAATTTTTTTTAAAGGTAGAACTTGTTTATTTAAATATCCAGAATGATTTTGAATTAGAAATTGTAGTGCCTTCATAATTTGAATAGCACTTACTGAGTATCGTACCGTGAATCTTATTTCATTATTTTCATTCGGCGGTTTTTGTTGAATAACCGCCATAAATTCATAGCACTTTGGAAATGGTAACAGGTCGCCTATAATTTATGAGAAAGCTTCAAATTTTACAGTTGAATTAATAAAATAAGGTCACCTATGTTATCAGTAATATCGGCTTGACAATGTACAACTTGGCCTTCCATTGCTGATTGATGACCACGAATAATGAGAATACTCATATAACAATGCATTAGTGCTACTGCTCTTTGTTCGAGAAAACCAAGTTTTAGACATGTAGGTGTCATAGGAATTGATATCATATTTCGAGCATGAGAATGTGGACAAAAAGGTTTATTTTCACTTGGAATAAAATCATAACAAAATTGACAGATTATATCATTCGCAACACAATCATGATATTTTTCATGTTCTTTTTTTGCTAATTGCATGTTACATTTTGGATGTTCACATGTACAACATTTGCAAGAAAGCCATACTTGTCGAACTTCAGATAAATATCTATAATAGGGTCTTGTTATTAAAATTTTAATTAAGGAAAATTTTAGTTAACCTTTCACTTAAAAAATCATGTATTATTCGTGTATCAAATATTTGTTCAGTTGATTGTGTTTCAAGACTTATTGATGGATCAAAAGAATGTTTTTTTTTCTTATTAATTTTTCTTCTATTTTGTTGAGATGGTTTAGTTGGACGATTTGGTTTTGAATTGCTTCTACATATCTGAGACGGTTTTTGAGTGGCTTTCTTTTTTCTGTATGATTTTTTGCGTGATGGTCCAGAACGCCATTTTTTATTATCCTTTCGCTTTCTTGCCATTCAAAAAATAATCTGTAAATTTAAAATAACAGATACTATATTTTAGCTTGATTTTAATTCGGTATTAAGTTATAGATTACAAAAATTAATTTGACAAACAGAAAATATTATTTGAATTGTTAAGTACTAATAATATTTCTATACCTTAATTATCTTTTTCTTTCAATGCACTTAGCTTTTTTAGGGTTCGATCACTTTAAGATTTAATATACTACAGAAATATAGTATCCATATTTTCAAGTAATTATACTTTTCAATTTTTTTTAATTTAATTTAATGTGATGATCGATCTTAAGAAAAGGATTTTTCTTTTTAAATTTTATTATATTATTATAATAAAACTTGCTTTACCGTTGAGTTTAGAAAAGAAGAAAAAACTTTTTTTGATGTAATTTTATTATGATAATGTAACTTGTTTTCACGATCAATTGAAGGAAAAAGCTAAAATTATTCTATTTTATTCTGTTGTTCTAATATGATCTAATGTAACTTTGAATCTAATGAGATAAATGAATCTTTTTGAATTTAATTTCATTATTATAATATCATTTGATTTAAAATTCAATATGAATAAAATAAAGAAATTTTTATTTTCTTTCAATGTAGTTTGATTTAATGTACAATCTAATACAGAAGTTAAATATCTATTTTAATTAATACTAATAGTTCTTGTATTTATATTGAAAATTTAATTATTTTGTAAAACAATAGCCCCTTAATAAAACGAATTATAAATCATACAATAAAAAAAGATTTTTTTATTCAACTGATTATTTTTTATTCAGCTGATTTTAATCTGAATTTATTTAAACATTAAATAATATTATCGACGGTAATGGAATCGAACAAACAAGATACTTTTTTACTTGGTCATGCTCGAAGAATGCGCAAATATCGAGAGAGTCAAAAGAAACAAAATCCTGAAGCATATAAAGTTCATGTGAACAATCAACAAAGAGAATACCGTTTACGGATTCGTTCTAAAATTTTATCAGTTCGTAAAACATCACAAATACTTCAATCAATTGTTGAAACACGTGAAGCTAATAGGCAAAGACAACGTCGTTATCGAGAAAATCAGTCAGACGAGAAAAAAAGCAACAACAAGAGAAAGATCGAAATTATAGAAGATTAAAACGTCAACAAGAAAAGTTACACCATTCAAATGAAGATGTAAATAGCTGGACATCTTCACTATATACAGACCACAAAAATTTCATAAACTCTGAACCTATTACAAGATTTTTTTATCCATTTCTGTTAAAACCGGATTCAGAAATACCTAGCGAATAAAATTTCATTTCTCTACACTGTATCTATTATCATAAGTAAAGTTTTACAATAATATACTATTCTTAATTTTTTTAAAATTTTGTATATGTTGGGTCTATATTTCTGGCAACAGTTGAAATTACAATAGTCATATTGATCATCACTTGTGACGTCTTGTGGGTCATGCCTGTGATGGTCTATAATGTGATATTGGTTACATTTATGATAGTTTTTTAATTCATTGTCGGTCACGTCTGTGGTGCTTTGTCGGTCGCGTCAGTGATGTTTAGTTGGTTACATCTGTGATGGACTATTATTCTATGGTGATCACTATGTATGATCACCTGTCGGTCACGTCTGTTACGCTTTGTCGGTGACGTTAGTGGGGGGGGGGGGGGGGGATGGGGGATGAAAATTTTTACCCTTTAACACTTCAACACTCCTTTCAGGTCGTGTTTCACAAAAAGTTCTTTAAACTGAATGTGGGGTCGGGCACAGGAAGACCAAGATATAGGGACCGGTCCTGGCTCAGGAATCTCGAATTAAATTGGTTCTATTCTGATTTATAATGCTATTCGGGCAAATTATGAACAAATCAGTCGACGATATCCCGTTTTCTTCTGGGCCTTATTTATATTTGCGGAACAGTCCCCTCTCTCTAAATCACTCAGAAAATGAACACCAAAGATGTCAACGATTTGATGCTATTGAATTTTCACTAGCATCCGACTGTTGGAATCAGTAGATATTTCAACCATCGGATTTTTGATAAGAGCTCTGTAGGATGCTGCCAATCGTGTTGGATATTAAATAGATTCTGTTTACTCTGATAAGATCGACCATTCCAACTCCATCTAAATTTAGTTCTCAAAGTTTTACGGCCTCTGAATCCTGTAATTGGATGTACTTCATGTGGACTTTAGAACATAGACATTCCTGGACAGTCTTTTTATCCTATCCTGTCATGCTCTCATCGACATAAAATCTTATCGCCCAATTCCTGATTTCTTCAATTGCAGTTTTTACCAATCGGCGAATTTACAGAGAGTCTTCTCATCGCAGAGCATGTAAATTGAGTTTGCTATTAGGAAGGCTAATAGTCTGATAAATTCTGATCGTTTGTAGTTTTAATATTCATATTTTATTCATACGTTTCTAAAGAATGGTACAATTGAGCGATGCATGTTATGAAAACATTATACACCCTCAATTATTACATAACAGTTTTGTCGTATCGGCCAAGCAGAATTGGCCTAAAAAATTCCTCCACTTTGAATGACCAGACAGAGCACTAGAGCAGTCCTATTTTGTGACCGTCTATTACTTTGATAAAATCCTAAAATGTCAACGCACATACTCTTATGCTGACATATAATAGGAATCTACTAAGTGTGTCAATGTAAAAATCAATTTAGAGGTAATCCAGATCCTCTCTCGTAGTCTCTAAAATAAAACATCACCTAGATGAAAAGCGTACGGATCGGTTTCTACAAGAAAGCACTTAAAAAAATGTAGAGACATTTCGATCGGAATATCGCTTCTACGTTCCGCCGATTCTAGCCAAAAACCTCCAACAAAAAATCGAATTTGGTAGCAGCAATAGGACACCTAGATCAAGCGAATGGCTATGCTCGATGCTGGTTAGTTCTCCGGAATAGAAAAAATTTGAAGATTTTGTGACCCAGAATAATACTTTCAAGTTGCATCAAATTTCTTTGCGATAACTTTTCAGAGTAATAAATATTGTAGCACATTTAGTTGGAATATAACTAATCTACTCCTCACCAAGATAAATATATTTTTGATAGTCATATCTTTGCCTCGAGATGGTAACGACACAGGTGAACGTTAGTAGTGGATTCCAGTAATTCCAACGGCGATTCGTTCAGGAACATGTTCCAAAGCTCCTATTCTTGTTCTAATTACAGCTCAATCCGATGCTATGCTCGCACTTTTGATAGCTCAAAGTATGATTTTTGGACTGATAGATGGCGCTAGTGAGAATCTGAAGATTATACTTTGAGCTATCAAAAATTCAATCATACAATCAGGTAGAGCTCGTCGAGTTGTACTTGAAACAGACGTGGAAGGTTTGGAACACGTCTCTGGGCGAATGGCCCCTATAATCGCTCACATCCGCTGCTAACTTTATCTATAAATATTAGCGCACTAATGTTTTATAGTTCATGATTAGAGACAAGTTGTTTTATAAAAGATCGCGCGAATTTCATTAAAATAATTTTATTACGAATAAATTGATTTACAAACTAGATTGAAATCGTTTTTCATCTAGATAAAGGTTCATAGAAGAATCAAAATGATCCATAAAAATTAGTATTTGAAATTGTTTTAAAAGCTCTATATATTTGTGAATGTAATTTCATCGATGGTTAGTCAATGGCGCTAGCGTATTAGTGATATATATTTCATCGTTTCATAGAGACTTTCACGATAAGTACTATAGTGGAAGAATGCCCGAAAGTTGACTGAGATTATACTTTAAAAACCCTGAAAGAGAAAAAAAATATTACCTCTGAGCCACCGGATAATTCCTTGCTGGTCACAAATGCTTATGTCTTTTCATTTTTGTTTTAAGACAGTCTGCAATAACAATCTATAAACGGTGAACAATCGATAACATCACAAACTTCGCGATCGATCAAAAGCACGAACAAATATAAAGGTCAACAATGGAATCCATTATGAACGAGGTATGCAACGCTTAATACTACATGAAAACGAAAACAACTTTCGCAGAAAATTGCAAATAAAGAGCGTGCGATATTTTTTTAAAGATCTACTTAGTAATGATTAGATAGTGCTTTTTGAACGCGATAGTTATAGTTGATAGAGAAATCAACGTCTAGTGTGGGAGAATATGAACATTGTCACTACCGTTTCAGTTGGTTGAGCGTTGATGTGTTATCGTAAGATACAGAATAGTCCTGTTAATGCTGTAAACATTCCGCAGAATATAGATAAACAAATTTTATTTCAGTCAGTGTTTTGAGTAGAGCCCATCGGGTCTCGGTCCGTATCTGGGTCTAGAAGCTTTTACTGACCGGAAGAAACATGTGATGCATACTGTAATATTATTTCAATTTCTCTAACTTTCCATTCGGTTTTTTTCAAAAAACTACGAATTCGTTTCTAAAGACAAACGTGTCTCTCTAGACCCACAAAAGATTTATCAATCAGATCTGAACCCGAAAATTTTGATCGATCGGGTCCGGACCCCAAAAATTCTTAGACCCAATGGGCTCTAATTTTGGGTAGTAGACAAACGAATTTATTATTCATCAAAGTCGATTCGATTCGAATTGGATCAGCAATCTGAACGTTGGAGTGACACAAAAATTTCTGAGTATTTTTTCATTGAAAAGTTCTACCAAAGAACGTGAAAGCACGCAGTGGGCCAAGATGCTATCTATCGCACATTCTTTTATTGTATTTCACTGTTTTTTTCATTGGTTTGCGGCAACAAAAAATTGCTAATGTGCTGTTCACTAAATGGTGGATAAAAGTCTTGGGTTGTATATAAAAAAGACAGAAAACAAATAAAGAAAAGCTCTAGATCGCTATATCATATAACGTTGCTATAGCAATTGCACAACATCGACGAAATACAGAGGGTAAAAAAGGAATAGGATAATATGTTTTGTTTTCAAATGTGAAATGAGTTGGAAGAAAAAGATTGAAATTCTTTTTCTAGCGGAAGAAGAAAAAATACTAGTACTAAAAAATGTTTAGGATCGGGTAGAACCGGAAAAGCGTGACCCAGGTCGAACAATGTTGCTCGTGCATCCACGGATATCCACCCATTTTTGGAAAGTGTTTTTTTTTGACTCAGAAAGTTGAGAGCGGTCTAGGAAATGTCCTCGATAAGGAAAATGGTAACACGTCATACAAATAATCTCGATTTCCAGACCTTTTCTTCCCAACGTGTAAGTTAAGGTGGGAGCAAAATGTTTAGTACACTTGTACTTTGAGATATATTCTTAACAGTAATAGTTAGAACGAATTAGAAAAAAGATTTGAGTAGCTGAAAGAGTATTTTATCATGAAAGGTGTTTTTGTAACATCCATCACGATTTTTAGGACAAGGGTGGCTGGAAAACAGATACCTCTCAGAAATCGGTTTTCATGGTTGTATCGAAACTATTTTTCGAATCAGCTCATCTGATAGAGCAAATATTTCTGATTAAAATGATATGACGTCGAGCTGCATTCAATTTACCAACGCCTGAATTTTCGAAAAAAAACAACGAAAATCGGCGCTGAGACCTTTTACAGATTGAGTGCAGCTCGACGACATCTCAAAGTACAGGTGTACTAAACTTTTTGCCCCCACCTTAACTTGTACCTTCCGAAAATTTGTCCTGGACCACGATATTGTTTGTATAAGGATTGCCATTTTTTTTAACCAAAGACGCTTCCTGGGCCACTTCTAACTTTCGAGGTCAAAAGAATTTAAACAAAAAACACTTCGAAAATGTGGTTGAATTCGCTTTTGAAGAATCTCTCGAACTGGGTTGTGCTGCTTGATACAATGATTAGAGTTTATTATGACCAATCTCATTTATTAACAGAATAGTGTACGAAAACCGCATGTTTCAAATGTCTAGAGTTTGGTTCATATGACATAATTAGAAGGATTTATAATTCAGGATAATAGAAAACATCTATAGAAGTAGATAGCTAAGCATTTTCACCAGGGAGTTACTATCATCAGTGCCTTGTGATGGTTGTTACTTGCGTCTTTGATTGTTAAGTAGTTGTGAACAAATACAGATGAAATATTGGTGATTAAAAGTTCATCCTCTCTTTACATCTGGCTAATTTTTAACAGTAGTGGATGAGCTATACTAAAAAAGATATGAAGTAACATATTAAAGGTCTCGTTTCCATATTGCACTAAAGCTTAGGTAAATTTTTTGTATGCAGTCGAGCTTCTTTGAGGAATTATCGTGTATTTGTCTGTGGTGAGAATAGAACTGAAACAATTAAGTAGTCATCTTGTTATATTGTTCGCTACTCAAGCATAAAACCTTGATCGGAATCGAAATCATAAAAAGCGCGCATTTTACGAATAGACTATAAAAAAGAACAACGTAAAATTATATGCTTGTATAGCTATTACAGGTTAGAATTTCGCTTATGTTTGCTAAACGGCAATCATGTGGCATGCTATTTGTATTGAATATAATGGTGCCTATTTTAGAAGCTACAGATGACAGATGAATTCATGTATATAAGACTCAGCAAGTTTGAAGTTGTTTCTAGTAGTAAATTGCGTGTCGGAATGATTGTGAGCTGCGACTGAACGGTAAATACGTTGAAAGATGCGTACAACTACTAGATTCTGGTTGTCACAGCACTTTGGCTAAATGAGATATTAGGGTGCTTGATATATATCACTGCTATTAGGCATCAGGAAGGTAAAATAGTCTTTTTCATCTTTACATCAAGTTTAGATTACAGTAACATCTCCAGGCAGAAAAACTGAAGTTATTGAGCAGCGTTCATATTAGATGCTGTTGGTATTCTAGGATGATACTACTACAACGAAATATCGACAAGCTATTTCGTTGTGTTGACAATGACAAACTGAAAGAGTAAAGATGCAGCTATCCTATATATAAATGTTTATAACATAAGACACGCTCTTGTATAGAAGAACACGAAGAAAACCTCCTTGAAAGAACGAAAGAAGGTTCCAAAATAGAACATCGAGTATTAGAGAGTGGAGTTAGTATGTATTTCATCTTTTCACAAATGAGGGCTACAGACAGAGTTTTGTCGCCGTATTTATGAAGCATAAGTATGTCTGTCACTTATTGACACAAGTGCCATAATCATCTTCGGCTGGTTTATATATTTTATACGATTTAAAAATCCGCTAAATATGAATTTGCGTTCTATGGTTAGAACGATAGTCTGTACTCTATTTGCCATATCTCGATCGTACAACATATAAGTCATTAGTTTATGATAGCTAGCATATTTAATATCAGAGAAGAGAAGTGTCTTTTCAATTGAAGTTATAAATCATAACTTGGTAAAATCGTTGCTTTTCTTGGTTTGTGCATTACTTATAAAATCTCGAAGCGGAATAGCACAGTTAATTTAATTATTATTAACTAACTATGTTTGCCATCGAGAAAAATAATTGGTCTTTCATTTTTCAGCATCAAGATTCATTAGCACAGCAAGCTGAGCAGATCAATAACGAGAAGATAGAAATAGCAACGATGAAAGATGTCGAGGATAAGAAAGAACAAACAGCAGCAAGGCTTCATGACAAAGAGTGGAATGATCGACCAAAAGCAACGAAAGAAGATAATGAGATCATAATTGAATCACTGGCTACATTCGATGCATTAGAGTTGAGCTTACACCGAGACGAAATGAATGATCAGGAGCAAGAAACAATGGAAATGTCAACTGTCCATGGCACAAACATCAATTTCAAAACCAACAATCAACGGATGGTAGATACTGGCATCACGGAAGAAAATCATCAATGTACGAACAGGACAAATGATATCGAAGCGGATCTTGAACCTATTGTGGGATACGCTGCAGAACCTTTATTGCCACTTGCTGAAGCATGTGCTCCGCTTATCGACATCATCCATGATGTAATGGTCTATGTGCAAATGGCACTAGATGAGACTCCAGAAGAACCACCCGATGGACTGACAATCGATGAGAGTGCTGCAATACGTCTTTACACTATCGAATGGAGTGGAGGACGTCGAAGTCTCTATTCCATACCCAATCACACACTCAAGACAGACAATCGTGAACATCTTCAACCTTATTTCAAGTATATGAAATTGTTCTTAACTGCACTCACTAAATTGCCATGTGTTCCACCATCAACCGTTTGGCGAGGAGTGACTAAAAATATCAGTGCAAACTTTCCACCGGGCACCCCAGTCATATGGTGGGCATTTTCATCATGTACGACGGAGCTGACTGTGCTTGAGAACAATATGTATTTGGGCGATATTGGTGAGGGTGTGAGGGTGAGGGTGAGGGTGTGCGGGTATGAGTGATGGTGACGGTAAAAGCCAATACCCTCACCCTCACCCTCAAAAGATGTCATAAGTCTCTAGTTCGATTATGAACAGCACCTCTTTCTAGAGGGCGAGAAGATCATACATCGAATACAGTATATGTTTTCCCGCTTCAGTCTAAACTCTCCTAGACGTTCGCGCAAAAATGTTTCAACCTAGAAATTTCGTCATCACATGTAGTATATCTGGCAAATTGACCAAGTCGCTCGTTCATTAATGGTCTGATATGGTTCTAGCTCAGAATGCACCCAAGGAGTGTCTTCTTCTCTTGGACGCCTGACCTGGACAAGACGACGTCGATATATACAAGAAAGTGCCAGGTTGCAAACGTCTCGCTATCCCGCAGAAGACTACCGATCGATTGCAGCCACTCGATGTGTTCTATAATCGACAGAAGAAATCAATAATACCTCATGCCTATGATCGTGTGATTCTCGACCAACTGCCAATTGCTATGTATACACGAGATAACATCATTCGCCTAGTTTCGCTCACGCACAATCAAATGTCTGTTAAAGTTTTCAATAGTCTAATTCGCTACGTGTAGTTTGCCAGCGGCTATGTCGACAAACGTTCCGGAGTTTTCAAAACGGTTGATGAGGTATGCTTCGACAAGCACACGGTCTCTTACCAGACCACGAACTGTGATCAATCTCTTTTTATTCGTTGCAGTTAGTGCCAGAAGAGCTTATGCTTTGACCATTTTTTTGTAGAATATCATTTTCATCAACGATACTTCATTCACTATCTATCACTGTATGTGAATAGCTAATCAGACACGTCTCTCATATAGCTAAAAGATAAGCGATGAAGTGTATTAGAAAGTTTTTAGAAATCGAGGCTTGGCATTCATAAAAAACAGACCGTAAGAGCATGGTGTTTGCTGATTATAGTAGGCTATTATGGTCACTACAGAAAAATTTACTATTCAGATCGAAAGATTTTCAGAAGAAGTATTCAGGCTCTTGATCACATATTTTGTATGAACGGTGAGATGGTCATAACTTTTGACTACAGAGTCATGGGCCCAAATCCTTTTGGCTTTCTGCTAGATCCATTGAGGTCTGCTTACGATAAAAATATGAGATATAAAGCAAGTGGACACTCCGGGTACCTCCGTCACACGTATACACAGAATAATTCCGACTGCCTCTGTTGTTCTCCTGACTACTAGAATCAGTTTTGCACTCATACTCTGTCACTTGATAAAATATTACTTTAACAGGAAGGAAAAATATTTCAGCTAGTAATATTTTGTGGTAGTTTTTCGAACCATCCCCCCTCCCCATTCACTCCCTCAATTTTCAATTGATTTAACTAAGATTGTATTGAGTGCTGCTCGCTTCAAGACCAATTTGAATCAGAATCAATGCAATTCGAATAATGAACCTTTTAAGACAACGTGGTGTGAATGAAATGATGTGTCTCGACTGCATTAAGCCTACCATGTCACTAAACTCCCATTCAATTCACAGAAAGATTCACAATAAATCTGAATTTTGTTAGGTATTTTTTTTCAGATCTCAATCTGTGAAGGATACAAGCAAAACAACTTGTCAATAGGATGAAGGTCCTGTTTTCTCATCTGTGGAAGATCTAGACTTCACATTTGATCAACAGTAGCAGCTTTGTTTTTAGATCCTTTCGCATAACATTTACCAGCGGTGGGCTCCTTGAATATGACACCAGGGACTTCAGTGATAGTCAAAGCGGTACCAGGATCTGGAAAGACCACTGCATATCCTAATGTAGTACGGCATTCACCTTGATCTATATGCCCTGCGATAGTAAGATCACCGACAAACATATCGGGAAGATGATCTAGTGTATCGTTGCCCGAACCCGCAATCATCACCGACGCACAATCTCAAAATAAAAGACAGGTTATCATTTTTTACGAGAATATATGAAATCTATATGAGCTACCTACTTTGAAACATTTCGGGACGACTTGGAGTCACTGCAAACCAACTCCTAGAAAACAATCACGATAGTCAAAGTTAGCCTAGGATGCCTAATGAGCGTGTATGGCAGACTCACCAAGAAAATAGCGCTGCACCTGCTCGGGTCTCTGCAGGTACATAAAAGAAGAATACCTGATTGGGACCAGCTCTTTCCGAACGAAATTTTACATCACGAGGACAACCACCCTGATAAGTATGCAGAACTTTCCAGGTTTCTCCATTATCAAACGACAAGGAAGCCTGGCAACTTCCCCCACTATGGGGAGCCAAATTGCCTTCACCATCGGACATATGATTGAGAATTCTAAACCAGACAATCGATTAGTTCATCATCATATTCATAAATCTTATCAGAAAACTACTTACTCAAATCTTCCCATGCGACCTGCTTGCCAAACTTCGGTAGGTGCTTTATTTACTCCCGCTTGTTTGTGCAGATTCTTGCAGGGAAAAGGAAACGCGTTTCCTTGTATTCTCAAGGGTTTATTGTATTCGTTCCCGGATGGATTTTCAGGGACAGCAGCTAAAGGTATAGGACGCCGAATTCGAGCATGAGCAGAAATCGATAGAATAAAACTGAACATGAAAAGGAGACCAATACACGTTTTCAAAGACATATCACGTCTCTTTGAGTGGAACTGATGAAATGGCGAAAGAATTGAATTGGTGTAGCAGGCTCGTAATCAAGTATTTATATCATATCAGTCAATATGCAATGCCTTTACAATCCTTCTACCCGCCCACAATAGTATTATATTTGATAAAATTGGCCCTTGTCGCCGAGAAAAATATTTCAAACATTTGCTAAAGGCTTATTTGATGATAGTTGTGCGCGGATCGAATGAAGTGAAATGTTTCTATTTCGTTAGCAATCATATCAAAGACAATCGTGAAGGATGTCTCAGGTTACCAATGCAATTATATATAGATTTAATGTCAATTTTGATCAGCTCCCTACTTCTGATTCAAGCAAGTATAATCGAAATACATTCTTTTTTTTCTCTGTTTTTTTAAGCGTTTTCTTGATAGTGATTGTAGGGACGAGTGAGTGAAGGTGCTGTTCACCATAGAAAACTCATCGAATCCAACTGATGTAATTGCAAATGCCAAAGCTGTTAAAAGAATTCTTTTTCATTCTTGATGTTACGGTGAAAACTTTTCTAGGATCTGTAAATAAATGAATAGAGTGATCTTGTTCGGATAGGTGTTATAGTAGAGATCGTCGTCACTATAGTCATCTTTACTTGTCTTTACGTAAGACAGGCATTCAAACGTTCTATTAACCCTTTCGCGCCGGGTTTTTTCAGTAGGGATTGTGACCGAATCTTAAGGGAAAATGGTTTTTCTCACATTTTGTGAAAAGCTTGTCCGTCTGGAAGAAAAAACAGCTTTCCCAATGTCTGAAAAGTCAGTGACTCAATGACCTCCGCTGTTTAAATAAACATATACATATGTCGGGGACAAAACTGAAATTCGAGTTTTGACCTGAAGTTTTTGAACGAAATTCTAATTCCATTTCTGCCCGGACGCAATCAGAATCTCAACTTTATTCAGAACTTTCTCCCGGGCAGTTTCCGAATCCTGCTTTCGTCCGGGTAGACTACAGACTTTTTCGGAGAGACTTAGGATCCCAGTTTCGTCCGAGCAAAACTAGAACTGAACGGAAGAATCAATAGAATTAAAAATACTTCGACTTGTTGCGAAATAGCTAGATCCTCTTTCGTTTATTGAAACAATCAAGTTTTTCCCATTGCCGTTATGACAACTGGAGCTAACACTCGAAAAAACAACAACGAGAATATTCTGCATTCCTCGATGAATCATTCATACGGATTCTCCGTTCAGTTCAGATTTTGCTCGGACGAAACTAGGATCCCAAATCTATCTGAACGTATTGTAAATTTGTTCAAATCTCAGTTTTGCCCCCGACCTATATCTCTATGTTCTGTAGGTGAGCGACAAAAGACATGGTAACTCTGGTGGCTATTTCCATCGCTAATACTTTCGAGTGAAATATCCATGGTGGATCTATTTCGACTAATACTCGTAAGTCATAATTGAGTTTCTTAACCTTTTTTATCATGAAAGTTGCCAGGTGGACTGCAAATCTTGGGTGTGGGTGGTGTGGGTGTGGGTGTGGGTGTGGGTGTGGGTGTGTGGGTGTGAGTGTGGGTGTGGGTGTGGGTGTGGGTGTGGGTGTGGGTGTGGGTGTGGGTGTGTGACTAGATATATATATAACTTACCCACACCCACACCCACACCCACACCCACCCACCCACACCCACACCCTCAAGAATCAACCCTTGGGTTTATCAGTTTGCAACGTATAACAAACCCTTCGTGGGTTTCTCAAGAAAAAAAGGTTTATCAAGGCGTACAGCACGTTAATAAACGAATTTTTCAGTTATAAACCCTTTTTGAGGGTTTACTATTCTCCGAATTTTGTTTTTCAGTGTAGTGTATATATACTCTTGTAGTTTGATTATTTTTCATTTTGAAAGAAAGCTATTCCTGTAATACTTGTGCACGAAATGACGAGCATGTTTCAAGCCATTCCAATGTGCCTTTCCGTTATCTTGATTCTAGTGAAGATATCCCACGGTGAGTATTCGTTTCCCTCTCTCTGGACAACGCATGCACGTCTGCGTACTTTTATTGGCAGGACAAGATTGTGCAAGAGTTGGTTGCAGTCCTGGCTTCTGTTGTTCCAAATGGGGCTTGTAAGGATATTTCTCATTGCAGACTCTCGGTTACAACTTCTCTCTGATATTCCATTCTAGTTGCGGCGACTCGCCTCTTCATTGCGGTACCGGTTCGACGACAACAAGAGCGACAACGACCACAACTAGAATCACGACAAGTACGACCAACAGGACTACGGCAACAACGACTCAGAAGACTACCACATCTGGTAGTGGTTCGGAGACGAATAACAAGATCACTCGAGAACAGTTCGACTGTATCTTTGGGAAACTGAGTGAAGATGTTAGAGACAAACGCTGGCAAGGTACTCGTTCGAAGCTGACGAAGCAAACAAATATTCTCTTCTTCGGATGTTTTCTAGGTTATCAAGAGGCACTGTCGATGATGTCATTCGAACCCCAAAATCAGAACGAACTGATCATGTTTTTTGCACATATCTCACATGAGACGGATGGCTTACAGATGTATGAAGAATATTGTGGAAAGTCGAAGGAATGTGCTAGCAGTTATCAAATTTCCTGGTGTGGGTCGGCCACCGCAGAGCCGGGCAAGCACTATTACGGTCGCGGCTGGTTTAAACTATCCTTTCCATGCAACTACAATGCAGCTGGCCAAGCTCTTGGTATTGATCTCCTGAAAACCCCAGAGAAGGTTGCCGAGTCGGATGCAGTGGCTGCTGCGACTGGCATGTGGTTCTGGGATGCTAACAACATAGGTCAACCGTCACGGCAAGGAAACTTTGGTGCCACGACTCAAATCATCAACAGTCTCGAATGTGGACCAACGCCACAGCAGACCAACAGAATCAGTCGATATCAAGAAGTGCGGCTATGCTTCGGTCTCAAGAGAGACACCGAGAATCTACGCTGTTGAGCAAAGATCTTTTTTTTCTTCTTTCGTACACCACGGTTTCTTTATTGTAAACTGACAAAATGATTTACAAAGATCGAATCAACAATGAAAGATAGAAAACAAGAGTTAGACTCTGTAGCATGAAACTGGACAAGAAGGGCTTTCTTAATCTAAACAGAATACTTATACAAATGTCCTTGGGATAACGTTCTTGCAAAAATGTCCTCGTATTTTCGTCTTCGTGCATAATGTCCTGTAGATAAATGTCCTCGACTTTAATGTCCTTTGCCAAAAAGTCCTCTTGTAAAAATGTCCTTTCGACAATATTCTACACTAGCGAAAACCCGTGTATACTGCACGGCTGTTGTTTTCCTATAATGTTTCAAACCTGTGCTTTAACCTTGAGGGGGAAAGAAACGATCATACACTTCGCATTATATATATATATATATATACAGATAGATCTTATAGCCTTATATCCTTTACCCTTATGCCTTGTAGCTTTGTACCCTTGTAGCCTTAGAGGATTACCCCTTTATACAAGGGGGGAAAAGCTATTCGGGCATTCCCATCCATTTCCATCCATTCCCAACCACTCGCATCCATTCCCAACCATCCGCAACCATTCCCAGTCATTCCCAACTATTCTTGTCCATTCCCATCGATGAACTTAGTCAACATCTCTCACTTTCTTAAAAGAGTATTTTCTACACGGGAACCCTTAGGTCCTCAAGGCCTGTACTATAGGGGTACTCTTAGTTCCTCAAGTGCTATACTACAGAGGTACCCTTAGGTCCGTAAGTGCTATACTATAGGAGTACTCTTAGGTCCTCAACTGTTGTACTACAAGATTACCCATAGGTCCTCAAGGCCTATTCCCTTGACTGTAGTCAGGGTCTCAATTTCGAAATTGACTGTATGTTTGTGAGTTTGTCCGCAACAGATTTCAGGTGGATCTTTTCCCTTATTTGAAGTATGAAACATAGTTCTGATAACTCCAACAGGGGGTTTTCAAGGGTGCTCTACAATAATGCTCGTAGAACTTTCAATATAGGATGTAAACTGACTGAGATCGATTGTCGTGTATTCTAATTGACTGGTCCAGGCGGACTGGGTATCCAGTTAACTGGCATTGGTGAATATCAATCCCAATACCCCAATACCATAATGGTATTGTTACATGCCTAGAGCTACCCTTAGGTCCTCAAGCCCTATACTATAGAGCTACCGTAGCTCTATGGTATAGACCTTGAGGACCTCAGAGTGCCCCTACGGTGTAACAGTTAAAACCCTAAGGGTACCCCTATAGTATAACACTTAAAGGCCTAAGGGTGTTCCTATAGTATAACAGTTGATGACCCAAGGGTACCGCTGCAGCTGCAGTAAATGCTCTCTTGAGATAGTCACAAATGTTTACTAAGTTCATCGTAAACATATTTTACTTTAACTTTGATTTTTTTAAAGTTAAAGTCCCACACGTATTCCCATCCATTCCTTTCCATTCGCACCCATTCGTATACATTCGCATCCATTCGGAGCCATTCGAATGGCTACGAATGAGCTTTCCCCCCCTTGCCGTTATGCCTTTACCATATTATAGTCTCATCTCCGTATAGCCTTTTACCCTCGTAGCCTTTGATCCTTGCCCAAGGGGAGAAAAGCTGATATAAATCAACTGAAAATCAAAATTAAA
>CAJNOI010000848.1:0-24325 GCA_905250115.1 Adineta steineri | reverse complement strand
GCATATTAATGTTAAATATTATGTTTGGGCGATTCGATTTGTATAAATTTCACAATGAACTTAAGAACATCAATATAATATATTGACAAAGCAAGATGAGCATTCAAACTATAATACGAACTATATGCTTTTTTTTATTATATTATCTTCACAGATATTTTTTGCTTCAATCAATTTTTTTCTATTACATAACAGATACTTGTAACTAGATCGTCATAGGGATTGATTTTTGATTTTCTCTTCCTGAAATAAAACAATTTATGAAGTATTGATTCAAACAAGGTTGCCAAATCTCCTGATTTGGCCAGGAGAATCCTGGTTTTTGGACTTTTCTCCTGATCGAAAATCTCCTGATTTCAGGAGCTGATTTTCAACTTTTTCCCCTGATTTCTCCTGAGGTTTAGTTTCTTTCCTACTTATTGATTACCGATACTTTGAATCAAGAAGATAGTTAAAAGGTAAAAAAGAACTATTGCAGTACGTAATAATTATAGTAACGAATAAGAAAATACTTGCTTTCATTTCATTTTTCTCGAAAAAAATCATCAGTTGCAGGAGCTAGCTGTACACAAAGCACTTGTTTTACTGGAGATATCAGAAAAACGCATCTTATTGTCTGGAAGACAAGATCTTGGTATTTAGACAAGAGTCCGATGTGCAACGTTTTAAATAACTAATTAAAATGTCTCTCATCTGGAAAGATTTTTATATTTCTCGAATTCATGTACGATTCATCTTAGCTCAGAATAGAACAATATCTGGAATAACTTAGGAAGATTCCTGCGTTTCATTTTCATTATTATTAGAGAGTTGTTATAGGTTCATTTGCACTGGTATTTTGTTGTCAAAGTCTGACAGGAATTACAAGCATGAAAACAATGAACAAGTACAGATTAAAACAACAAAAAGCGAAGATATCAGTGAAAAAGAAGCAGAAGTAATAGCCATTTCGATAAAATGTTTATTGAATAGATCATAAAAGGCTTGAGAGAAAAACAACTTCCACTGTCAAAAATTAGCTTATCTTGTTTTTTTTATAGTATATTAATGCTATAAATCGCTCGTTGCAAGAAAAAGTGAAGAAACACATGTACAAACGATTCATATAGTGATGTAAGGAATAAAGAATGTTTGTCTCTTTTCAAACTCTGCGAGAAATCTTTCTATCGTTCTATTTATTATATAAATACTTATGCTTAAACCTCACAATGAAAAAGAAATTTTTCTAGTAGATTAGAATAAAAATTAACTTGGAAAGAATACAGATAAAAATATTAACTGATCCAGAGTACATAATAGATATAAGTAAAAGAAACCTTTTCATGATCATTCTGTATAAAAAAAACCATTATTTGTTATAAAACTCAAGTGAAAATAATATCATTTTTATTAAATTATTGATCACTAACTTGATACGAAGGAGAGAAATGTGTTTTTTGTTAGTGAACATTCGAATTTTCTATGAGAAAATCGTCTTATATTTTCTCAACTTGAAATAGAAAGTCTCCAGATTTTGCTACTGATTCAAGAGAAAAATTCTCCTGGAAAACTCCTGCTTTTTTTAAACTCCTGTTTTCTAAAATTTTGATTTGACAACCCTCGATTCAAATTAAATGAAAAATAAAATAGTTTGTTTATCAGATAGTACTCAATTGAAAAGAGATGTTATATAATCCAATAAAATTCATCAATAAGATTATTTTCTTTATTCGCTTGAAATGCACTATTTTATGATTGAAAGTTTTCTTTTTATTGAACATCTGATATAAATTATTGCTTACGATTATATAGAAATAAAATATATTGATGGTATATAAGTGTAAATGTAAAATATGATTCATTAAAGAATTACGAATTGAATGAGAAACATAAAATCTTAGACGTTCAAAATCATGCATATATAATAATATTCAATGTTTATCTCTATTTGTTTTCTTTCATCACTATTTTCAAACAAATGAACACACATTACATCGTCTTTTATATAATATTGATAATATAAAATAATATTAATCAAATTTTTATTTGATTAGAAATCTTTTCATTTCAAAAGGATATACTTTCACTATTAAATTAACTAATAAGAACTCTTCTTTTTGTGAAACTCGATCTAAAACGAGTGTTGAAGTGTTAAAGGGTAGAAAATTGCATCCACTTTCACCCCCTCCCCCCACGTCCTCAGACGTGATCGACAGGACATCACAGGCGGGACGGGCACATGTTCTTTTGACTCCATCACAGACGTGACCGATATATGTTGTTTTGACTCCGCCATAGACATGAACATTGAGCTGCAGAACAAAATAAAAAATTCGAACTTATACTTTTTTGCTTCAAAAATCTACGAATGACATAGAATTTGTATTAGAATCAATAGTACAAATGTCTAATCCAATTCTGAATATCCATAAATTTCTTCGGATCTTATGAAGAATTTTTTCTTTAACCTAACGAAATTTTCGAACATATAGATCTCCAACACCAGTACAATTTCCATATATTGCATTAGATATTGTCGATGAAATTATGTATACCGGTGGTTTTCATATATTTTATATATATTTATTTCGTTAATTAAAACTGAAAAGTTACTCCTTGTAAACTCTTCATATTTATATAAGCACAAGAAAAACTCTTTTTTATTTAGATTCTTAATACATATGAGGTCCAATTAGTAAATTAACATTTAGTGGAAGTATTACTCAAACAATATTAACGATTTGTCAATGAGATAAGACATCACCAATACGAAATTTATATGTTAGTTAAAGCTTAAGAAAAATATGTCTTTTGTCCATTGGTGGTTTGACATAACGAAATTATATTTTGAGAATATTTATTTAATATTTTTTACCTTTAGCTTTATATTGTGTTTTATATTCTGATGAAGAACAGATTGTTATATCAGTAATTAATGCTCGAATACTTTTTTCATCCTGAAATTGATCAACTGACAGAATCAATTGAAACTAAACATAATTTATGTTATACAAGAAAAGATATAGATAAAGTTGCAGAAAAAAACAATTAATATTTAGAAGATAAGTTTGATAAAGAAGAATATCTTAAATTAAAAGATGAAATTTTCTTCTAGAGCTAATCGAAGTATTTCATATATTCTTGATGGTAATTATTTTTTAGCTGCTAATTGATCGAAATATATCTCACTGTATAATATTCATCAACAAATTCTTGATAGAAGGTTTGAAATAACTCGTAATAAAAGTTTTGATAGTATGAATATAAGACATTATTTAGAACGAATACATATAAATCTGTTTTCTTTTACAAGAATATATGAATCGAAGAAAAATTATGAAATTCTGTAGCTTGGTATTGATTGATATGGATTAAGGTGTAAATGAAAATGGAAAATATATTCATTTACCAAAGATACGAGAATAATATTGTAATAGTCAAAATCTCATAAACCAAAAATGTTAGTTATTTAGAACCAATTTTCATCAATTAGTGAAAAATAATTAATATCTTATATCTTATCGATTTATTCAGAAAAAAAAACTAGGACATACTTGAGTAGTACATACAACTGAAGGTTTATTCATTTTTACATTTTCCTTTTTCTTCTAAATCATGTCGGATGCATCGCACATGACAAAATGAATTTTCTCTCTTCACTCTCTTTCCTCATAGACACTCGAGTATTTTTTTTGTCTGGCATTCGTTTGCGAATATGTATATATGTATACATTGAATTATCTATTGTTTTTGTTTGTAGACCAAAACCAAATCCCAAAAATGGAGCTAGTTCTTTTTTTACGTGAATTAAAACTAGTAGTTTATAATGTAAGATATATTTTTAAATATTTATACCCGTTTTTAAAGAAATTATTATAGTTGAACGAACTACAAATTATAATCAATAGAACAAAAAATGATTTAGATCAAGCTACACGTACACTTAAAGACATCACACTTAATGTAGCTAATCAAGATCTTATCAGTCAATTACGTGTAGAAAAAGCACGAAAAAACGGTTATTTTATTGCAGCAAAACTATATTTTGCAAAAAGTGCCAAAAAATTGGGGAAAAGTAAGAGTTTGTTTAATAATACCGGTAGATTATCATTAAAAAAAGGATTGACTATCGTTTACCCCAACTTGTAGTTCCCAGGTTCATCTTTAAATTTTATTTCCACTTGGGGTAAATAATCAAAGAATATTCAAATTGGTAACCCATTGGGTATTTTTATTTTGGGGATTTTTTAACAGGGGATTTTTTTGCTATGTTTATATCATATATATATATATATATGTCCAACAGATCTTAAATCAGTCTTGTTCTTTATCGCCTACTATATAACATCGGTAGGTTAGGGTTTGATTTAAACTATGATGTCCTAAATCAACTTTCTTATCACGTATATGATTGCAAATATTTAAAAAATATCATAGATTCTAGTGAGCAGCTAGAAAATTTTTAGACACAAAATGCGCATAGACTTAGAAGGATACCGAGTCCTTTGATCATATATTTTAAGACGAACCGGCTTGAGAACTGAGTCTCTTGAAAAGCGTTTTTATAAAGAACTGGGTGACCAGATTCTACAAATCGATCAGAGTGAACATAGTTTCTTAACGTTTTTAATAAACTGCGGTTAATTGTTCTGTTATAATACTAGACACTGTAATGAATCTTTCACAAAGAAAGAAAGTTGGTCACGAAAAGATTTTTACAACTATACTGGCGATCAGAAAGTTATTTTTCCAGACTACTGAAGCCTGGTAATAAGTCTGAGAAGGACGTCTATTGATTACACCAATCATATGGCTATAGACAAGAGTCATTGTAATAGAATAAATACGATAAAATCAATGACTTATATACAATCAGTAAATAATAGTGTTATACTGTAACGCAGTTCACTAAAAATGCATTATTTTCAATATTCCGATGCTGGAATAAGTTTGTATATAATGCTCCATTGCTTTAATACTCGATCGATTGCGTTAAACATAGACAGTAATATTCTTTTAGTCGCAATTTTTTAAACAAATTCTTATGCCAGTCCTTTATTTCTCAGAGACTTGACAACAAAAATTTTTTTGGTGATCAAATAGGAAGTTTTTGCTGTAGAGCACCTCGAGCAAAGTTGATTACAGTTTTCAGTGATTTTTAGGAAACGATTTATAACTTTGCTCAGCGACATCCGTTCAAGCTCACTCTTTTTTTCCGGAATAGAGTGATCGACGCTCTACATTTTGATGAATTTTTTTCTCAAAAATTAATTAGTCTTCGATGAGTAATCGTCATTACGAAAAACAGTAGTTTTCACTCTTGCCTATTTTGTTACTTTCCTGATGTGTTCTTATCTCATATTATTTTGTCCTCATTCGAGCAATACATGGGATTCGATATTACTGTTCAGAAAAAAAGTCTTTTGATCAGAATTGTTTTTTGTTTCGTTAAACAAAGGATATCATTAGATTCGTAAGATCATTCTCTATCTTTTGGCCAATTTTTTTTAATTTTAGTCTTTGTTTTCACTCTTTTTTTAAATGTATTTCTATGCTCAGATTAAGACAGTCTTTCCTAATTCGATAACTACAGCTATTTCGTCTTCCTAATTTGATCATCTCTAGTGAAATATATAGAAATACAATCGATCATAGAAAAATCGATACGCGGCACCTATACTACAAAATTTTGACTCGATGTTCAAACGCAAAATGTAATATCGGCTATCATCTATCTGTAGACACGATGCTGATTAATTTGAGCAATGTATAAGTATATTTTTTTAGGAGAGAGATGAACATGTTTTTTACATTTATTTGTCTAAGCAAAACTAACAAATCTCATCATTTTTTATGCAATTCTAGAGAAATAACATTTTTTTTCTTATAAAAATGCTCAGTATAAATGTATTATAAGTTCGTAAGAGGACAAGTATAAAGATGAAGAAACTTTATGCTAATGTCATAAATACTTCAACTCAAATATCGGTGCGTGAGAATTCATTCTGGTCACCACATCGATCACAAAATACTAACTAATATCGTATCGAATCAATTAAAAATCTTCGAGAACTGTTGCTTTGAACTTCTCAAAAAAATGGTTAGGAAGAAATTTAAAGGTTTCATCTGAACATCTATATGCTATAGCAAGATATGAAACAAGACTAGACTTCAAAGTAAATGCAAAATATATACAAACTCCGCACGTAGTCACCAGAATGTCTATAGTCGTTAAAGTATGCGAACATGCGAAAATAATTTAGAATCTGAGTTGGGAAAGCACAAATAGTGCGAGATGAGATCTATTCAAATATACGTTTTAATATTTTTCACTCCAAGGAAACGCAATTTCACCGTCGTATCATTATTAAATCTAGCTTTGACCTAAGACAATTTTCGTCTCAATAATCCACAAATGAAAATCCCCAATTGGTTACCTGTTTTGATATTTTTTGATTAACTACGTGAAGTGGGGTAAAATCTAAAAGTTAATCTGAGGATCACAATTTGGGGTAAATGATAATACATAAAAAAAACATAGGTTATGGCACTGTCATCGCCATTGATCTTGGAACAACAAATGTTCGTGCTGGTGTGTTCAAAAATGGAGAAGTGAAAATGATTGATAATGAACATGGTAATCGATTTACACCATCATATGTCGCATTTACACCTGAAGGTGCGCGATTAGTTGGTGATGCTGCTAAGCATCAATTAACATCAAATCCTGAAAATACAGTATTTGATGTTAAACGTTTAATTGGTCGTGAATTTAAAGATCCAAGTGTTCAATCTGATATCAAACATTTTCCATTTACTGTTGTTGATCGTAAATCTAAACCAACAATACAAATTAATGTTGGATCAGACCAAAAATATTTTGAACCAGAAGAAATTTCTGCTATGATCCTTGGTAAAATACGTGAAACTGCTGTAAGCCAAGTCTTTATCGTTATTGTTTTTCATAAATCAATATCTGTTTTTAATAGGAATCTTATCTTGCAGAGAAAATTAACCATGCTATTATTACTGTTCCAGCTTATTTTAATGATGCGCAACGTCAAGCAACAATACTTGCCGCGAAAATTTCTGGTTTAAATGTTATTCGTATAATCAATGAACCAACAGCTGCAGCTATTTTTATTTCTGGATTATATGAGATAAGTAATGAAGAGAATATTTTAATCTTTCATTTGGGTGGTGGTACATTTGATGTAACATTAGTAAATTATGAACGTGGTGTCTTTCAAGTTATTGCAACAAATGGAAATACAAACTTAGGTGGTAAAGATTTTGATGAACGTCTTATAGAATATTGTATTCAATTATTTAAAAATAAAACTGGTAAAGATATTCCACACGATAATCAAGCTATTCAAAAACTTCGATGTGAAATTGAAAAAGCTAAACGAACTTTATCATCACAACAGCAAGTTAATGTTGAAATTCAATCATTCTTTGATAATGAAGATTTTAATGAAACATTAACAAGAACTAAATTTGAAGAATTAAATATGGATTTGTTCCATTTAACAATAAAGTTAGTGGAAGAAGCATTAAAAAACTTTTCGGAATTTAAAATTGGCGAAGTTGTTCTTGTTGGTGGCTCAACTCATATTCCAAAAATTCAACAATTAGTTAAAGATTTTTTTCATGGTAAAGCAAAATTCCGTTATGGTTCTTTAGATGAAGCTGCTGGTAAATTGATCGATTCCATTTCAAATATAAGAAATTAATATATATATATTTTTTTTAGTTTATGGTGCTGCTCTTGAAGCAGGATTTTTATCAGGTGCAAAAAAAAGTAAAAATATAATTTTACTAGATGTTAATCCATTAACAATCCGTTACGAAATTCATGGTGGCGAAAAAAGAACCATTGTTCCTTGTAACACATTAATACCACACCAAGTATATAACATCTGTACAAAATCTTATTGCAAACAACGAGTAATCACTTTCAAAGTTCTTGAAAGTGAAAGTTTAATATCAGGTCACACTCATATTTTGGGCCAATTTGATGTAACTGGTATTCAAGGGATTTCATCAGTCGGAATCACTTGTTCCATTAATGTTAATGGTATTCTGACAGTAAATTTTTGAATGTCTAGTTTATTCTTTTGATAAAAAACATTTTATTATTTAGCTAACTGCAGATGAATCAGAACCAACCTATTATAGCAATATTAAGCTCGTTTCATATGCACGTAGCTTAACAGATGATAAAATTAATTATATGATGAAACGAGTAGAAAAATTTGCCAGCCAAGATAAAAAAACTAAAGAATCTGCCAACGCTAAAGATCAATTTAAATCGTAAGTTATTCGTTTCCCGGTGGTAAATTAATAAATGATATAATTTCTCTTATAGATACATATATCTATCAAAAAATGTATTAAATAATGAAAAAAATATTTCAAATAATAGTAAAAAAATAATTGAAAGTGCCATTGAAAAACAAATTCAATGGCTTGAAAATAATCAAAATGCTGAAGTTGTTGAATTTATGGCACACAAGCAACAACTAGAAGTTATAGTAACACCATTTATCATTCAGTTATATGAAGGTGATTCTGATCTTAGCTATATAAATTAGTATGAATTGATGCGAGATTTTGTTTTAAACTCGATCAAGTGCATCTATAGATTTTTGTTGTTGTACATATTATGCATTGATCCGAGATTTTGTTTTAAATTCGATCAAGTGCATCTTAGGCTTTTTTGTTGTATATAATATGCATTGATGCGAGATTTTGTTTTAAACTCGATCAAGTGCATCCATAGGCTTTTTTATGATATATTATATTTTTTTGGTATAAGTAAAAAAAACAATGATTGATTGAACAATTTACTAGTATGGTTTTTTTTGTCTAATTATCATACTCTGTCTAAAGCGGCAAACCTTTTAAGATGACTTAACTCTTAAAATACAAATTATACAATCAATTGATTATAAAATGATATATAGATGTAGATAGATAGATGAATGTTTTTCGAAGGAAATTATTATAAAACAATCTGCCAGATTATTCAAATCTTTTATAAACTGTGAGTTTCTAAAGCCGCTTCGAGGAAATAAACGATAATAAATTTTTTCCATTCTTTAAAAGTATATTATTTTCATTTATTTTCAGTACACCTTATAGTACATTCTTAATTTTGATTAAAGCATTATCTCTTATGTGTGCACACCTATTGATTAACTGTAAATGAAATTTAAAATGAATCATTTTTCTAATGTGTTTGACTCCTTATATTAAGCATGATATTATGCGATAAAACTGATAAACATTACTCGATAAGCATTGTGGCAAAAGAGTAATAATCTGACGAATAGACTACTCATAATGATGAGAAATGTTAGAGAAAAGAAAAACACAATCGGCCATTCATTTTAATTTCGTCGTATCATATCAATGTTTCACCTTGACTATTTCCCGCTGACGTCTATATAAAAATGCGGACGCCTATATATATATATATTTTATTTTTTGAATTGACATAAACAGAATGTGAGTTCGAAATGAACATCTTGAATAGCAATCGATTAAGTATAAATGATTTGCCTTATGAAATTTTATTCGTAATTGCTAGCAAGTTGAATATCGGTGGTGTGTATTCTCTTATTGATGTTGACCCGCGATTTGCTCAAATGCTATTTGATCGAGTTTGTGTTCATAATATTGATATGACAGTCATAAAAATGAAATCATTTTTTGATTACTCATTTTCAATGGACGATGAAATTCTTTCAAAAATATGTGAAAACATCTTACCTCAGATTTATTCACATGTAAATAAACTTACTATTGAACAAAATTCAACGGAACTTATTCTTACTACCAGTTATCCTCAACTTTACTCATTATCACTTGTCAATTTTCAAGAAAAACTACTTTTTCATTATTTAAAAGGTAATTATTAACAGGCTTTTAAAGAAAGATTACAACAAATTTCATCTTTTTTTCTCATTTTTACATTAAAGATCATTCAATTCTTCGTGATCTTCTTACTAATCAAATCACACATCTGAATATCGATATTCAAAACAAGACAACATCGGAATTATCTGAAATTGCATCGAATATATTAATATTGATCTTAGCTTTAGCTAAGCGATTAACCCATTTGAATTTTTGTCACTTGTTTTCTCATCGTAGAGCGTGTATTTCTATTTATTATATAGAAAAAATAAGTTCTATGTCCTCAAGCTTAACTGAATTGAAAATTCATGTTGAAACTTTTTATGATTGTCTTTATTTTCTTGATGGTCGTCTTGGTTCTTTAACAAAATTGATTATCAATGTCAAGAAAGTTCCATATGAAAATACACCACCATATATAAATTGCCGAGTAAATATAATTTTCATAATTATGTTTTCGAGAAAAAACATTGCTGATGTTATTTTTTTTTTATAGAAACAGCTTCCTAAGTTGAAATATTTCTCATTAACTTTGAACAATCATGCAGATATATATGAGACTCATATTGTTTTATTACTTCGTCGAATGGTAAATCTTGAAGCATTGACATTATTTCTGTTCCTCACACGAATTGATGTAGATTATATTAATGGTATTCAGTTACATACCGATGTTCTTATTTATTTGCCACGATTAGAAAAATTTACTTTCAGTATACATACAGGAGTTATCATGGAACGGATTAAAATTCATTTTTCATCTAATGAAGATATTCAAAATAGTTTTACTGGTAGAGAATATGGTCAAGTTGGTTCATATGTCTGTACTCAGCCATTGAAAAGCATGAACCATTGTAAGGGCCATTGTCATATTTATTCACTTCCATATCAATTCAAACATTTTTTTGGTCTCAATAATTCTTATCACTTTCAAGATGGCATATTTGATAAAGTTCGACGTTTAACAATGAGTGATATTGGAAGTCCTTTCGAGCATCAGTTTTTCATACTCGTCTCTCATTATTTTCCTATTGTCGAAGAATTAACTATATATAATGGTATACCACAAAAAGACAAGAAAAATTCGTCGGCATTAATTATATTTCCTCATCTTATTTTTCTCAATTTGGATGACTCATATTATCATTATGCTAAACAATTTCTTTTGAAAGAAAATGCTCATTTACCTTGTTTGTCAGATCTCTGCATCACATTCCGATCACTTAGAATGTTGACAAACAATTTTATTACTGATCCAACATGTTTCAATTGTATTCAAGTAAAAAAACTCCATATAAATGAACCATTTATTCGGCCAGAAACTTTTCATAAGTATTTTCCTTTATTATAAATATGTTTTGTTCGAAATTCTTTCAATAAAAAAAAATGATAGTATCAGAATTAAAATTAAATCAAATCATTATAATAAGAAAAGAATACATTTCTTAAGGGTGAGAGTACAACGTCTATGAGAACTTACAATTAATATCCTATTCAATGATAACATCTTCTTCATTCTATGAATTCTAAACTCAATTAAACAAACTATAAGTGATATTGTTTTTGATACTATTAACAACATTTTCAAGGAGTTATCTTGTTATTCGTTAGAAATTATTAAAAGGTTTCGTTCTAATATTATTGAGATAGTACTTTCAATATTCAACTTTTCCAAAATTGTTTGCATTAATATGAGACTAGTCAATTTTTCGTTTTATATTTATGGTAATTAATATTTGTTTGATTTATTTACCATTAACTCATTTTCTTTTATAAAAATCATCATAATCATTTTTCAGTAGAATGATTGAAGTCGATCCTATTCGATTGTCTGCTAAAAGTTTTTGTCCAGCTAGCTGTTTATCATGATCAATATTCATTGAGGCCACCCCGCCTCAAAAAACGAATTTCACATCAAGTTAAGTGAAATGGCTTGAAACTTTCAGGATATGTTGAAGTTGTAGTGAGGACGCTATGGTAAAATTTTCAGCTCTATAGCATGATGTTTGACAGAGATATGAGTCAAATACGGGTAAAAAATAGCGCATTTTGCTTCCAAGATTTCTCGCTTCAGGCTCTGCCAATATATTCAAATTCTTGCTTTTATTTGAAAGAGTATTTCTGAATGCAGGACATCTCAGAGTTGTTTTTTTTTAAATTTTTATTTCATTAGCGGAGATAGGGAATCACAAGTTCAATGACACAAAAACGCGCCAAAAATGCGTGTCTATGTCTCCATATATAACAAAAATTCAGCATAATTTAAAAAAGCGACTCTGTAGTACGCTCTATGCTAACATGCTCTTTCAAACAAAAGAAAAATTAAATATCTAGAATGGATGCCGGTAGAGAATTCTTCGCCAGACGATCAAAAATGTATAAACAGAGAAAACACGAAAAACAAATTCCGTTTTATATAACAAATGCATATTTGTCAACCGAAATCATCAAAAATACTGGCTAAAAATAAGATATTAAATTAAAAATCATATTGTTTCTGTAAGAGCAAACTTGGAATTATCTTCCCATACTTAAATCTTTTCTACTACAAGTAATGTTCATTGAAAATCGGTTCACTTGACCCTAGACTGTCGCGATCTGCATGCGAATATGACTATATTTAGATGTGAATGAGAGTTGATCAATATTCGTTTCGACTTTCGGCAGGAAATGAAATTGAATTTCTACTTTTTATAAAATCAAGTATTTTCTAAAAACTTGATATTTGATAAGTGAATAATAAAGTTTAAAAATGCGTTAGCTTTGTTAAACGCAATTTTATAAAAAGTAGAGTTTGGAAAAATGCAGCGTAAATCTGTCATTATAAATTGAAGTTGAAGGCTTTTTTCTATATGCACTATAACAAGACAACTAAACTGACAAATTTACTTAAAATACTTTACAATAATTCAACTAGTAAAACTTTAAAAGGATCAAATTACAATGCATAGTTTTTGAAGCTTCTTATCCTTGGCTTTGCTCTTCTGATTTGTGGTAAAAGATGTTTGAATACATCGTCGTTCTTTTCATATATGCATTAAACATATTTATTATGATGATGAGTGACATGCTATATAAAAATAGGTTCACATTTTTTTTCAAAGTATTACAATATTCTGTCTATACGAACGTTCCGTTTTTTTGTTGTTAATATTATTTTCATTTTCTTTCATATTAAAAATAAAACTGGCGTTGCCTCATTATTTAAATTTATTCAATAAAATAACGACATATATATAAAACTAAGAAATATTCCAGATATTTAAGTTAGTGCCATTTCGATACAGATAAACTAAATAATAAATATTAAATATTATGCTATTTAAACAAGACAATATTAACGAATAAAAATTATATTATCGAAAATATGTTACAGCTACGTGGTCATTTGTGCCAAAAAACAAATCGATCATTTGTATCAAAACAAATGGTCGTTTGTGTCATATTACCGACAAAAATAATACATGACATTTTCTTTGAAGCCATTATGAGTGGATGTTGGTGTGTGTGTATATTTTTGCTTTTTGCCGACATTCACATCCACATCCATCCAACCTCACCTACACCCACACCCACACATCTTTTCTCATTAATTTGTTTAGCTTATAAAATTTTTTACATGGAAATTATGTTAATAAACATAGCATACGTTTTCCAGTAAAAATAAAATGAACAAAAAAATCTGGTACTGATAAGATGTACAAAGGATAGCAAAAAGAAAGATTAAATGATGTTTTCTTTTTGTAGTGTTATAATCAACACGCACTAACTAGAATAGATAACGAAATTTTCAAAAATATTTTTGTAAAACACGATCTAAAAAGAGTGTTGATATATTACGATAGAAGTTTGGACCCAGGCTCTGGTCTCACAGATCGTAACAGATGCTAGTCAGAGATCATAATAAACATGGTTGTAAAATTGAAGTTTACTGCTGGCTATTGTGAAACACGATCGTATTTAAGATGCATGTCTTTTATCCTTCTTTCATACTAACTGTAATATATTAAGATTAACCTCTTTTATCACTACCACAAAGTAACAACAGTAGACAGGAATTTATAAACCAAAACATGTGTTCATAAACTCCTTCATTCACAATATTTAACGCATCATCATGTTCGAACTTTAAGCCTACAAGGATTACACCAACAGGGTTTTAAAGGTATTCAATAAGCTTCTGATGAGGTTAAGAACAATTTACCTGAATATATTGCTTATGTCACATCTAAGCGATCTGGATTCGATAAAACGTTTTTTGCCATGACTATCTCTTGACCTAAAACTCGCCAATACACATTTTATCGACCTCTCTGATGGTCCTCACTTATTTTATAGTTTATTTATTTCTGTATGATATTTTTTTTCATTCCGTTCTGCATAACGCAAATATTGTCCTGCAGATCCATTCGTCAAAAAAAACAAGTTCATGTCGCTCCTATAGAACTAAAATATGAATCTGATATATCTTATTCAGTCTTATTGTACAAATAGAAAATCTGTCAAGTGATTTATCTCAAACAAACAACAGCTGTACTTCAACAATAGACATTTATTAGACAAACAATATATCTTATTTAATTCTGCATTTACAACAAAACTTTTTTAAACTTGTTTTAGTGGCGCTATAGTTTTTATTTATTCTATTGCTATTCGTTTATGATTCGTTTTCTCTTTTCTTATTTTCTTATCAATGTATTTTTTCAATCGTTGATTCAACTGCCAAATAATTATATTTTACATAGTCATTTAGACCTTACAATAGATCTGAACGTCCTGTTATGTATCTCAATTTTATCTGGAATCAATCATATTAATTAATCTCATAAGTTCAAAACTTGTCTCAGATCATAATTTTTGTATTGATTCTATTCACAGTGACAGATCAGTAATGCAATCACTGTACCCATTTACATCTATAATAAGATCATTTTGCTAGATTTAATAGCGAAACCCCAATATTTACACTATAATTGAGGATCTACGATAGAAAGGTAAAACTTATTGAATACTTTAGAAGATTCTCAAAAATTCTAGAATGATCAAAATGTTGCTGTCATGTGAACGTACTTATTGATCTTAGTCGTTCTCGTTCCTATAATGGGAAAATAAGAATGTAAAACCTCCATTTACAGCTTTTACTGGCTTATTTTCTTCAAAAAATATATATCAGGTTTAGAAAAGAAGCTACGAAGAAGACAATAACAATGATCATAGATTGAGTAGTTACTGAAGTAGTAAAAAAATTAATAAATGATATTCTTATCATGAAGAAGATATTTACTTCTATGTATTTTTATCCCTGGTTTTTCCAAGTCAAAGTCAGAAAACTATCGAATCATTTTCTTCAATTTTTCTCAAGTCTTAAATAGATGTCTACGAACATTCATTAGATCACCATGAGCATTCACGACGATTTCCTCCTATATGTAAAATATATATCATCTTTCCAAATATCATACTGAACTTTGAAACGCAAAGAAAATTGTAGATATATTAAGAATTTCTGGAAGTTAAAACTCTGCTGCTGCTGTTGTTAATAATTCTTTCACATATATCAGATGATATTTTACAATCGTTTGAATAATTATTTTTACTGTTTAAAGCTATGTAAAGTAATTCAACCATCATAAATAATCGGAAAAAAATCAGTAGTACATTATATATTAAGTCTAAGATATGTCATTTCATTAGACTAATATCTAGACAGATTAATCATCTTTTTTAATAATACAAATTTTACTAGACAAAAGATTAGCGCAAACGAAGTAGTATTCCTATACACTATATTTTTCACTTCTCATTTAGACACGAAACATCTCGAATGTTCGTCGATAAACAAGTAAACATACGTTCATTGACAACATTTCATTGTTAACAAAAGACAAACTTTTGATTTCTTCACTTTCTTCTAGTAAAATCAGATTAAGTTTACTGATTATGTCGTTCATCAGAATATAGACCACTAAATAGTTCAGTACATTTCCTTAAAACAAATTTGCAACGGAGCAGGCACTATCTCCTGGAACACTTTCAGCTTCATCACATGTACCTACAAATAGAAAAATTCACTAAGTCCTCTGATAGTTTTGAAAATATGCGGAGTTAAACCCACTACAACTCGAAATTCTACTATTAACATGTTCTTCAAATAAAAAAATGTTCCTGAGTTAATCAGAATATCTAATTGATACTGTTGTTATTCTTAATGATTTGATTACAAAAATACAGTTAATGTTTTCATTATTTATTTTATTAAATTAAACAAAAAAAAGAAAGTAGAATTACAATGAAGGAAAATAAGCATAGAAATCTTCTGAATGTATACTTATTTTCGGAGTTATATTTAATTGTTTCACATTCATACAATTGAGTCGTGTTCTTTCGTTTGTAAAATTTTCTGTAACATTTTTTAAACCATAGTAAGTAATGTCTAATTTGGTTAGATGAGGTAAGTATGTTTTTTTATCATTAAGAAATTGTTCAATATAATCATCATGAGTAAATTCAAGATCAAGCGAAATAAGATAAGGAAATTCAATAATTGTTGAACGTAATTCATTATCATTAGAGCTTAATTTGTTTGATATTGTTAATTGTGACAAATGATTATAAATACATAACATTTTAAGTAAAGGAAAAGACCAAGCAATTCTCATGAAAAATTCATGTTCAAATGGAATGTTATCATCCACTATTAATCTTATAACATGGTTGAATATAATACTTGGAAATACATTATCAATAAAGCCAAGATAATCAAACATGAATGGTAATGAAAATACATGATATCTAATATCATTATATCCATAATTGATCATACAGTTCACTTGTTCATATATAATATTAGGAAAAGTTTGTAGAATATCATCTTTAGATAAATGATTAACTGATTGATTCAATCGAATAAAAGTAAAAAAATAATAATTAAATGTACGAAGTTGTGACATATGAACAATAATTTCATTATAAATGTGATTACCATCGATAAATGTTGTTTGATTATCAATAGTAAGATGTAAATTTAATGCTTCAATATTTGACATACGATGTAAAAGAGGTAAAATTTCATCATAATATATATCATTGGAGCAATTACATTGTAAATAAAAATATTTCATATCAGGTAAATTATTCTAGAAAATACAAAACAATATTTGTAAATATATTATTATAGGTTACAATTAAAAAAGATGTCACTGAACGATTAATTAAAAAGTGGCTCTATTAGTATTTTATTCATTTTCACATATTTCTTCAGTTCTATAATATTTAAATCTTCAACAAGAATAACTAATATATCTTGCAGTTCTAAACACCTAGAAGATAAGAAATAAGAAATACTTAAACTACTCGGAAATTTGTAATTAATAATGTTCGTCCTAATTAAATAAGTGAGAAAAATATTATTTATATACAAAAAAAAGTTATATCATCTCATAAACGTGAGTTTCTATTAGACAAATCAAAATCTGCTCAGCAATTCATCAGTTCACAACAAATCAAAAGTTACTTGGATCGAACTTCTCTATATTTAATAATCTGTGTCATTTATTACTTATTATTCACGTGTTGTTTCTTCTCTTTAATCCTTTTTCTTATTTTAATACTCGTCGTATCCTGTTATAAAATAACTTGAATGACTAAAAAGAAAAATGCTCAGAATTTTTCTAGATGTTCAAGGGAAACTTAGATTGAAGTAGGTTCTCTCTTCTATCAGTTCGTCAACAAACTACCTAGACACATATTTCAACTAAATGAAGATAAATATTGTCAGTCTTACTCTTCAAACATATTAATATTGTTCATTTCAAAGAAACTCGATGATTTGATTTATTTCTTCGAACTAGACAAATATTTGTTTTATATCTATTTCCTCATAGTTGATCCAATTAAAAGATAATTAATTTACAAAATTTTGAAACTGTCGTGATCATAAGTATTCTTTTTTAAATGAAAAAGATAAATCTAAACTTACCATATTGTAAATATTACTTAAATAACAATCCTGTTCAGCAATAGTGACATTCAATGTATTTAATTGTTTGATACGACCATCAAGTAAAGCAAGTAAATCATCATAATACATTACAGTAATACATAGTTTGTAAAGCACTGAAGAGTAGCAAGTAGTTGAGGGTAAATTATGAAGTAATAGAGGTGGAAAAGAGTTAGGAGATAATTCAATAATAGATAAATGTTTTAAGTTTTCGAAGAATTCGAAAATAAATCCATAAACATCTGTTGTATAATATTCACATAATTTTTCATGATAATCATTTTCAAATACAAGAATAAGGTCTGTAATTTGTTGTTGAAAAATACGACGAAATGGTGATTTAACTAAATAAAAAATAGTTATTTACTTTATCTATACAAATCCTTATTTAGATGCGAATAGAAGTTATTTACCTGTAAAATAACGTGAAGCAATATTACCATTAAATTTGAAGAGTTTAAGTTCATTTAAATTAGGATAATCAGCAGCAAGAAGAATACGTTCCATAGATAATGAATTAAGAATAAGAGATTTAACATTATAATGAATTTTTGGCAATATTGAAATGCAGAATCTATCAAGCATTCGATCAGAAATCGATAGAATATCATCAGTTAATGTTAGTAATACAAAATTGAGAGCATTAGAGAAAGTATTTTTTTGTATTATGTTGTTAAGACGTTGATTATTAACGTCAAATAATGAATAAAGAACATCTATATTATCGAGTTTTTTTAAAATAATAAGTAATATTTCAGTAGGAAGATCAAGAAGATTAACGTTGCATTGATTCATTTTCATTTCGACCAATTCTTCTCTTATGATGTATATATATACATTTATTTGTGTCGTCGATGTCATGCAATAATATGAATGTCTGCCCTCGACGGCAGAAATATTATGTCAATGTATTGTAGACTAATTAATCTATAAATGAACATTTATTCTTCTTTCTACTGGTCGTACGTATTATTTTTATTGCTAGTGATGTCGATTGTTATTTGTATCATACTGATGAAATATCGTTGAAGAAAAAAACAAGGATGATATTCAATACATACACAAACTGATTGACTTTTATTCACCATTGTTGAGGAGAATAAACAGAGAAACTACACTTCTGTAAATATTATAAAAGATGATATCTAAATGAGAATATAATAATTGATACAATTTTCTAATGATTTATCTTATTTGACAGATTATCTTTTGCACAGAAAAATATATTTGAAAATTAGTAAAGTCTTTCAGGTGAATGTTAATTGAGCGCACCGCCAAGATTTCATATTTGTTCTACTTTTTTATTTTTAGTCTTTAAGATCCACATCCACACACCCACACCCTCATTTCCAGACATCTGCTTTAGTACTGAAACCTTTTGCTTTTTGAGCAGAACTAGGAATTAATTTCCTTTTCAAATAGTGGTAAAATTTCTGAACAACTAATCTAATCATTAGCTAAAAAAATTTATATTATCAATTTCAATTTTCTATGGAAGTACTAAAATGAGTCGTTACGATGATAGTATAATGTTGATACAAAATTTGCACCTTGATACATGATTTTTCTCAATACTGCGTAATATTTATTTCCAACTATTAAACTGTACAACTTCTATCTCTTTAAATGAATATCTACATTCTATATTAATCAATCTGATTTAACTGATGACTTCTCTATTTATTTAAATAATAATTATAATAATCAACATATATATGCATTAGGAAAGTAGTCTTTCAAATGTTCAGGAAAATTAAATTTGTTGTAAAAACGAGCGTGTATTATTTTGATACAATTATAACGCGTTGTATTTCTTCGAAAATTGCGTGTCACTTTTTTCACTGATTGATAATTCATTCGAACACGAAGATTATTTGGTAAACATGTTTTAGTATCGAATAAAAATTGTTCATAATAATCTTGATCAGCTTCAGAAAGATCAAGTTGTATTAGATGAGAATACTTAATAATTGGTAAATGTTTATTTTGATTTTGAATGCATCTATTGATTTGCTTTTTTTTATTAATTAAAGTTAATTCTTCTAATAATGGAAATGATCGAGCAACGCGAAGAAAAAATTCATGCTCGAATGGATATTCATCATGTAATGAGACTTCGCGCACACATCTAAATAAACCACCAGGAAACTGATTTGTAATTTCACGATAATGTTTTAATTCATATGGATATGAATAAACAAGACACTGACTATATTTTTCTTTTTGGAAGTAATCAACACAAGATATGATATGCATATCTTTTAAATCTTTGAAGGTTTGTTGAATATCTTCAGTTGATGGTATATTCATGGGACTATCAAACCAAACTGAACGAATATTAAATATGAATTTCTTTAATAGTGGCATATGATAGATGATATTTTGCTTTAAATTATTACCATCAATAAACGATTTTGTTACATAACCAACAAAAGATAAATGAAGTCTTTCTAAATTTGTCATTCGATGTAAAAGTGGTACAATTAATTTATCATAACTATTTGTATAATGAGCAGTATAAAGTACAAACGAGCTTAAATTAGGTAATTTTTCCTAAAAATGAAAAGAAAAATCATTTTATTTTGATCAAGGAAATATTAATAAATAAATCTACCTTATTATTGATTACCAAACTTGAGCCACGAATTATATCAATATTAACATGAAATATAGAAAGCTGATTGAAACGTCCATCAAGCATTAGAAGACAATCATTAAAATTGCTCAAACCAACATGTAATTCTACCAGCGTTGAAGAATTGAAAGTTGAAGGGAAATTATTGATGGATAAACATAGATATGAAACTGGAGATGGATTAACAAATAACAGTCGTAAATTCTGGAATATAGTAAAGATATGCGTCAATAAAAGAGCATATATATCATCCGCTAACGCTTCGTTCGTATTAATATTCATAGTGATAACAAGTGATGAAATTTGATTTTTCAAAGAATAAGTAGTGAAGAGACTTGAGTCTAAATAATGAAAAGATTACAAAATACATTATTAAAACTCATAGTATACTTTAAGTCGAATTAAATATTTCTTTTTTTAAAATAGAATCGAAAAGATGCTTTGAAGTATATAGAAGTAGAAATCTGCACTTTCTTCCCCTTCGTAGACCGTGGCAAAAGCCCTAGCAATAGACATTTAGAGACAGTGCATAAGTTGACTTTATTAGGCTTATTTCGTGCTAATAGCGATAGTTTTACGCGTAGAGACAAACCTAAAAACATTATGTTACTAATAGATTTGGATTTTTGGATCAAAAAGGTTAGACTGCATACAAATAGAATTAACTTATCTCTCTTCCACCAACAATATCAACGAGATCGTGTTACACCCTTTAATCTCCCAGGGATAACGTTAACAGCTTTTTTAAATCTAAATGTCATTTCCATATATCAAAATTGGCTCATTTAAATTCTACAATAAATTATACTTTATCATAATTTAAGTTTATTCTTATTTGAAATGAGCAATAAATGTTAATATAAACATTAAAAATATGATATTATATGCTTATGAAAATCAGTCCATGAGACATAGATCTTACCTGAAAACAGATCAATAATTCGTTTTCCTTCAATCCCATATAAACCAAGGCCAAATAAATTAGGATACGTGGTAGCAAGAAAAACACGCTCCATTGAAAATGATTCTACATTAAGAAATTTGATTGTATCATGAATTTTAGGTAAAATTTCCGAACAAAATCGATCAAGTATTGGATCAAGTAATGGTAAAATACAATACTTTGATGTGGATATCATTTCAATTAAATGACTTGGTACTATTCGAAAAAAACTTAAATAATCTGCAAAACTGTGGTTATGTACTATTTTATCTAATCTCGTATTAACATTCATTAAAGAGTAAAGTACGTCAACATTTGACAAATATTTTAAGATAATCAAAAGAATTTCACTGGGTAAGTCGTTCAGTTGAATAAGTGGAGAATTCATCATTATCTATTCTTGAATTGAAATTGTCGTTATTTATATATACACATGTATGATTCTATACATAATATGATGGATCTCGTCAATAAAAACAATGATGCATTTTTTTCTAATATAACTCGACGATAATAAATCAATCAATGACTAATAGAATGATCTTGGTCAAAAGAAAGTGAACAATTAAAACAATTTGTTAAACAAATTCAAGTTGAAAATAAAAAACTTAAAGATATTATTTTAAAATTTGAACGTATTACACATGATTATACACTTGAAAATGAACGACTTAAACAAGAAAATCAACATCTTTCACTTTTATCATATTCATCAGTAGATAATTCAACATCTTCTGATACTGATATTTGTTATTTAACATTAAAATGTTTGACATATGAAGTTGCTGAAAGAACATCAGATCATAATGAACAATCATTGTTAACTACAGACAATAATAATGATTCATATCTTAAACAAAAATTAATTGATACTGAACGACAAGTAAACTATTGATCCTTTTTTATTTGAAAATTATATTAGAAAAGTATATCTTTTTATATTTAGCTTAAAAGTATTCGTATACAAAATCAACGATTAAAAAAACAACTTGAAACATATACAATACAATTTAAACATGTTCAACATGATGTTAATGTTAAAAATCAAGAATTATCATTGTTAAAAATTGAAACAGATAGGTAAGAGAAAATATAGTTGAAATGGTATAAAAGAAAATTGATAATTTATTTATTTCTTGTTAAGATTACGTATAAGTGAAACTCAATATCGTTTGGAAGTCGATCGTCTTAAAGTAGATCTTCAATGTGATCAAGTTAAAATTCAACAACTTGAACGTGAATTAATTGATTTGCAACGTGAACAAAATAATACTCAAAGCAGTTCAAATAATGTATGAATTATTTTTAGTCAAGAAAAATAAATTAACTAAGATTTTCTTCTTTTATAGAATATACGTGAATTACTTGAATTGAAAGAACGTGAATTAAATGCATTAAAAGAAAAATTAGATTATACAACAAAAGCACATCAACTTGAATTAGAAGAAGCAATTAAAGCCAATCAGGTATGTTCCCGTCGACAGTTGCAATGATCACGCTTCTACTACTACTACTACTTCTTCTTCTTCATTCTACTAACATACAATCGATTTCTTGCTTTACTATGGGATGCGTATGAATGTTATTGCACGTATATATTGCTTGTTTTTATATTGACTGAACAAAATAGACAGATTCACTATTATATATATATCGATGTTTGTTTTTTTTATTCTTTTGATTTTAAATAGTTGATTTAATTCGGTGATATATTTGTTTCTTTCTTGTATGCTATTCTTATCATGATTGATTTTAGTAAAGTAAACAAAAAATCAATTCCATACTTGTTTATTCTTATTGCACATATGCACGTTTTTTCAATACAAACAAAACATATTCTAATTAATTCTTATTTTTTTTATCGTATTTTTATAGTTTTCACTTGATAATGTTCAACGTTTTGAACAATTGGATCAACGAAATCAAGAGAAACGTAAAGAATTAGAAATACGACTTGGAAATTTTTGTAAAATTATTAAACCATTAATTGATAATCAACATTTATCTAAAGAAGTAAGAAATTATATTTTGAAAAAAAACTCGATTCATTTTTACATTTACTAGAAATCAATTATTGATCTTGATGAATTACAACAATTAATTACAGATACTGAAGCAGAAGAAAGAGTTACAAAGTAAGGAACATTTTTTATTTATACATAACATTATAATAATTATTTGCTATTTATAGTTCACTTGGTCCAATTCGGGATTGTCTAGGACTATTGGAAATTCAAATGAAAGATTTACATGATAATCTTATTGAAAATCATGCTCGACATTCAACAAAATGGAAATCTAAAGTTGAACCTGAATCGTCGTTAACTGATAGTCAATGGTAAGAAATAATGATTGAGAAAAATATCAAAATCATTGAATTTATTTTTTTTAAGATATTTAGAGAACTAACACAACATGATATACAAGAAGCATATCAAGATCGTGATTTGTTTCTTGAATCATCGCGTATTGTACCAATGAATGGACGTTCATATTCATTAATTGATAATTTTATTGAAAGTGATGTTCATTTATGTTTAGATGAAGTTATCGTAAGAACGACAGTAAAATAAACATTATGTTCTTGCTAATAGTTTTATTCGTTTGTTTTTTTCTCTCTCTCTCTCCGTGTGTTTTCATGCAATCGGTTTTATCACCTTTTGTTTTTGATTGTTTAAAGCTTTGTTATTCGTTATTTAAAACAACATACTTTATTTATTTATTTTGTTGATTATAAAAGAAAAAAAATACATATGGTGTGAAATTAAGAAAATAAGTATGTTTTTTTTTGCTAATATGCATATTAATGTTAAATATTATGTTTGGGCGATTCGATTTGTATAAA
>CAJNOI010000847.1:0-20174 GCA_905250115.1 Adineta steineri | reverse complement strand
TAAAGTTCAATAACAATATATAAATGCGAACAAAGATAGATAGATTACAATAGATTATTTAGGACAATTAGGATAAGATTTGAATAGTAAGTAGAATATATAGTATTATAAGAAATCATTGATCTACTTACTGTTAATTATTTCTCAATATTTACAAAAAATCGTCAATATTTATTATGTGGCACAATAGTTAATTATTTAACATTCAATAATGAAGATGAATATGATGATTTATTATGATAGGATAATATGAACAAGCTTGAATTAGTTATATAAATAGATTCAGTCTAAATTATTGAGTGCTCGTCCAAATGTATGAATGACACTGATGTTATAGGGGAGAAAACAAAACAACAATAGACGACCACCGATACTCAATAAGCAATATTGTATTGTATATTAACGATTACAAAGAGATAGATAAAACGATGTAGGAAATTGATCAATTTAAATTCCAAATCATATACTAGAATAAGAGATGTCACATTTATTAATATATTTGTTTCTGTTCAATTATTCATTGGCGACCAATTGATGATAATCATTTTAGACCTTGACACAACATAATGGATTTTTCAAACAAAAATCAAAATCTCGATTTTTGAATAAATTAACAATCTATATAAAAATCGAATATTACCATAAACAGCTTATATAATTTTTAATATTATCATTTCAATTGCCAAATATTTGAAATGCTTCAATAAGCACATTACTCAAGGCGGAAAAAGCAATAAAAAATGATTTAAGTTTGATTTTTGTCGGATTTAAATTAGCTGTTTCCCTCTTGATTAAAATAATGAATGCGTGTATAGTAATATATAAAATAGAGGTGTTAGTTATAATTTAAAACTACAAGTGCTTTTTTTTCTTGTATCAGAAACAGATTAAGAACATAAATTGAAGAGTCACAATTAAGACTGTTTATCTATCAAGGTATTTCTATATTTTTGTGAACTGAGAAATATACGATTCTGAAGGTATTGATTTAAGAAGTAATGACCTAATATTGAAAATGAAATCTAATCGTTGTTAATAAATTCTGTATATTCTATGTAATATTTCTTTTATTAGAAATTCAATGTTCTAAAGGAGTGTCTTGTTAAGAATTTTTCATTCGTTTAGATTTTAAAATAAGCTTAAACGTTTCCGATCGAGTGTTGCCAAATGGCAACATTTTACCGTAGGGGAGTACGGCATTTTTTGAGTAGGCAGCCGGAAAAGATTTAGTAACGTCAATGAATCTTATAAGAGTAAAATTTATCATATAGATTTTTGATGCACTCAAGAACAAAGTACAATCATCTTTCTATTATTCTAACATACTATTGTCAATGAAAATCATATTCCTTTTTGTTTTGCAAGTGTCTGTCATGTGTGTCAAATAAAGAATGAATCTGAGGGCGTGAGTGAGGGTAATCTATGTCATTTACATTAAAAAAAAAAGAAAAATACTCTTGGTGAAGTATATAAATGTTGTACTTCATATTGCAATAATAATAGGTCAATGTAGATAAGAATACGTAGAGATTGAAAGACCATATCAATTACAAACTATTCTATTGAATAATTCTTACAAAGAAACATACTATAATACTCAAACAAATTACCTGTTAAAAATCTTTTTCAATTCAAATATTCAACATATAATAACAAAGATTAGAAATAGTTTTTCTTATATAATAAAAGATTAATGGATTAATTCTTTACACTGTATAATATCTCTATGAGAGAATAAATTAATTGCTCTCATATATATATATATATTGTTCGAGTATTTTGTTGCTTTGTATATCGATCGATATGATTGGTAATATTTTCTTTTACTCTCATAATTGTATTCAACATTAACCTTTCGAAGATGATGTGGTAATAAAATCCCTACTATACACGTATGTTCTTACTACCTAACACCTTTTTTTTTATTTCTCCTGTTCGAATTGTATTACTCTATACAACAGTTGGTTCAATAAATGATATAATCATTTGAACAACATTTGTTCTTTTTCTTATTCATATTGATATTATTTCTTAAATAAAAATCAGTACAATATTTAATTTTCATATACAAAACATGACAACAAATTCTACTGAATGTAAAACAACAAATAATAGTAATGGTCGTCGACGAAAAAGTATCGAATTCAAATCAACATGTAATGTGCGTATTTTAATTCTTTTCCTCTTCTCCTTTTTTTTTTATATTTGCCTTATCACTAAAGTGTGGTGAAGGTTATTAAGGCCTCGACATTTCCACAAATCAACATTCAAAAAAGAGATAAATCTTTTCATACATACACATTAACAAAAAAAATGAGTTTTTCTTCCATATCAACACCTTCGACTAGTATAACTTCTAATCCTTTTGCAAATATATTGAGAAAACAAACGAGTACTACTAGTACAGCTACACGCGATGCACCATACGCACGTCTTAGTAGAGCATCAATTGAGTCATTATTATCACCAAAACCATTAACATTCCAGGAAACAATTGGATTTTCGACATTACCTGATCAAATACATCGAAAAACACTTAAACGAGGTTTTGAATTTACACTTATGGTTGTTGGTATGTATTGAAATATTTTATTCTTTAAATATAAATAATATTGATTGATAAAAGGTGAACATGGTCTTGGTAAATCAACATTTATTAATACTTTATTCATGACAGAACTTTATGCTGATCGACCACCAACAGCTCGACGTAAAATAAATTCAAAGAGATAAAAAAAAAAATAAAAGAAAATTTTTAATTTTTAGTTCATCCACCGAAAACAGTTGAAATCGAAACTCGTACAGTTGAATTAGAAGAAAAAGGTGTTAAATTACGTTTAACTGTTGTTGATACACCAGGTTTTGGTGATGGAATGAATTCTACTGAATGGTTCGGTTTATTTTTTATTTTCTTATTATCTTTTTCTTTTGAATATTTTTTAAGTTGGAAACCAATACTCGATTTTATTGATCAACAATTTCTTAAATATTATCAAGCGGAAACAAGTTTTGGTATTGAACGTAAATATGTTCAAGATCAACGTGTTCATTGTTGTCTATATTTTCTACCACCAAGTATTCGTGGGTAAAATTAATACATATGTATATATATACTCAATAATTTCTTTATTTTTTTGAAAATAAAAAGTCTTCGACCTATTGATCGAGATTTTCTACATCATCTTCAACATAAAGTTAATGTTATACCTGTTATTGCTAAAGCTGATACATTACTTAAAAGTGAATTAACAGCATTGAAAAAACAATTATTGAGTGATATTGATAAACATGGTGTGCAATTATATGATTTTCCTGAAGGAGATTCGGAACAAGATGAAGATTCTCAATCACTTGATAAAACATTGAGAGTAATAATTTTTATATAATATTTTTTTTAATTTTTTATCAACTACAAAACGTTAGGAATCAATTCCATTTGCTATTATGGGTAGTAATATAACACTTGAATCAAATGGACGTAAAGTTCGTGGTCGAGCTTATCCATGGGGTATAGTTGATGTTGAAGATTCAAAATATAGTGATTTAGCTCATCTACGTGAAATGTTATGCAAGTAAGAATTGAGTGTTTCTTTTTCTCTTCATACATAAACATTTTAATTCAAGAACACATCTTCAAGATTTAAAAGATGTTACAAGTGATGTTCATTATGAAAGTTATCGTGCTCAACAATTATTTGGAAGAAAAAATTACAATGATATTTATGAGTAAATTTAATTAGGTTTTTTTCTTTGAGATAATTTTTGAATATTTATATAGAGATGATCCATATGAAAATATTGAAGTTAAATATAAACTAATTCAACAGAAAGATGATCAAGTATATAAAGAAATTTCAATACAAAATTTTCTTATTTTTTCTTCCTTCTTTTTAGATACGTGATATGAAACAACAAATAGTTGATATGCAACAAAAATTAAATTTAAATACGAATGACTATCAAACACTTACTCCTACTATAAACAATGAACGAAGTAGTAGTAGAGAACGATCTACTAAAATCTAGTTTAATATATATATACATATATCATTTTCTGTTTTCTTCAGTAGATTATTCGAAATATAATATTCATTTTTTAATTTTTAGTACGAAGAATTCGTAGAGAACTATTTAATTTGAATTATTTTAATACATATATATATATTCTAATAACAAAAAGAAACGATCACATAGAATTCATCTATTAAACTATTCTAAAAAATAGGTATCAGTTTGATAACCTAAATAAAGTCAAACAATCGAAAGATTTAAGATATATAATTAATCATTGATTAAATTTTCGTACTTCTCTCATTCTTCAATGTATACGAATTACTCAAACATTTCAAAATCGTTTTCGAGAATTTACTTATAGACGCCTTATCTAGTATGCAATGCTATGAAATGCAATTATTTTCTCACATAAGATAATATGAATACTTAAAAGAACATATTATGCAGCAAAAATGTATTCTTATCTATGTAATAGTCGAATAAGAAAACGAATGAATTCTTTTTAACCCAAATGACAAAGAAGCATTGTTTGATAAAGTTCTTTCAATGCATAATTAATGAGTAATCAAAATTAATCCTGTGTATTTTTTTTAACGAAGCAGGATATCCGAGGTCATATTCACAATAAAGCTCTCCTTCGTTCATTGAATAGGATTTACTTCTTTTTTTTTGGATCAGATGATACCTAATTAATAATCAAATATATATATATATGAGAAAAGAGAATTTTATATTAAAACTATAGATTTAGCATTTGATATTTTCTAATCGAACTCTAGCGTAGTGTTGAATTGAAAAGGTGCTATGATAGAGCTATATTCAAATAGAAACTTTATTTTTTACGTTAATTCATTGATATCATTTTGAAGCAATGATCCGAATACGAGACATAATCAATATGCAAATATATATAAGGAAAAAAAACAAAATACGAAATATCATTGTTTTTCAATAAGTTAAAAAATATATAACACAATAGAATTGATATTTCTTTGTTTGATTGTATTTATATTTTTATTTGAAGTATCATTGAAGCATTTAGTTCAATTGACGCTTATATAACACTATTGGAAATATGTGTCACTAATTTACAATAAAAACTTCTCAATTAAAGGAAATATTGATTCTTTCCGTTTTCTTTCTTTCTGTTTTATTCTATCTGTCACTTTATATTATTTTTCTTTTGTTATTATAATTCAATTCTCAATTGGCTGCAAAATAGAATTATTACTTATTCAAATTAACTCGGATAATTCTTTTATATTTTTCTCTATAGAATTTTATTCATATAATCTTATTTTCTATCAAACACTTCAACATAATAATTTCCTTCGTTATTTTTTCGATAAATATTTACTTATGAATTATATTATAAAAAAAAAAGCCCCACTGATATTAAACAGAACGATAAACATTACAATACAAGTATAAAAGCAGAACACACACACACACATACAAATATATATGTATATAAATACTGTAATAAAAAGAACTGAACAGTTTCTCTTTTTTTTTTCTTCTTTAATTCATTGTAACTCCATCATCAACAAGCACCGAAAATGTATATAATGATTCTCTATCATGTTCATCAACTTTCGTTATATGATTGAAATGTGATGGTTTTGATATAGCAGATTTTTTTATTTTCTTTTTACGTAGAATAAAAACAGGACGACGTCGTTTCGTATTAAATATATCAAATAAATCTGCATTACGTGGATCACATGATAATTTAACAAAATATTGATGAAATTCATCTGTTGCATTTGTATCATCAAATTTTAATGCAAGTATTGCACCTGTTTCTAAAGATTTTAATGTAATATGACGTGATTTTGGTAGACGTACATCCGATGCACCATTTACAATTGTATCCCAGAGTGTGAAACTTGAACCAAGTTCAGAAAGTACTAAACGTATACAACGAGCTCTAAAATAAGAAAAGAAAAGTATTCTATTGTAAATTATTTATCTTTTTTTCTATTTAAATATACCGCTTTGGATTCATGCCAGTATTAAATAACCAAATTGGTACACCTGTATAAAGTTTTTTCCAATCTTTTAAATTAGCCATAGAATCAAAATCAGATGTATATAATGTTGCTATACTTTGAGCAACATAAACAAGTGTACCCATACTTTTATAGAATGCTGCAATTTTTAATATATCTTTATCACTTAAACGAATTGATGGAGCCATTTGTATTGGTTGTAGACTTCGCATTGAATCAAATGGTCTAATTTAAAATTAAGTATATATATTTAATTAGAAACAAATTAATTTACCGATTAATTGTTGGTATTGAACCAAATAATTGTGGTTGACGATAACTTGATGAATGAATAACTTGTTCCGAATCACTAACATATTGTTGTGAATCATAAAATGCTTGTGGTAAAGGTGCACGATATCGTCGTGCGACTGTTCGTATAGGAACAGATTGATATCTCCATGAACCTGGCATATCAATCATATCCGTATGTGCTAAATCAAATGATGCTAAACTTGATTCATCGGTTTCGCCAACTTCAATACGAGTTCGTCCATCTGTTGTTCGAGACATTTGAGGTACTGTTGCGGATCGAATACCCGTTGATTCAGTACTACTTAATATTTGTTGTTCATCAGTTGGTTGTTGTGTGAGATGGTAATGACGTAAAGACGGTGAACCATATAAGTGATGAGGCGAGACTGTAAAAAGAACGGGGAAAGAAAAAAGATTCTTTACTAATGATTAGGTCATAAAAGAAAGAAGAATGTTTATAGGAAGACTGTCAGAAGAAAAAAAAAGTAACAGGATATACATATATAACCATACGGCTAATGATTGACGAATGGATGAGGAACCTTGTCTATGATGCAATATTGATGAGGATAATCGAATAAAAGAAAATAAGACATCAATGGGTGGAGATTTTTTTATATAGTTTATTGATGTTCAAACAAATGTCTTTTTTTTCTTCTTACCTGGTGCTAGTGCTATATTTGGCATTGATCGAATACTATGCGATGGTTGATTGTAATCATTCATATGATTGAGTTCTTCGTGCATGATTGTTGTTTCTGGTGGACCATCTTGTGATAATTCTGATGATTGTGCTGGACGAGGTATACTTGCAAAATGAACATATGGTGATGGATTTGGTGTAGCAAGAAGACCAATATGTTGATGTCCAACATCCATTATTGGTTTTGTTGGTGAATTATTATTTGTTTGTATTTCAGCATTACGAATAGTTGGTGGTGGTGATTGTTCAACTGATTTTTGTGATATTTTTGTTGTTGATTTTGTTTTATTATTCGTAGTTAATATTGGTGAATTTGATGCTGATAATTGAGCAATTAATCGTTGTTCAGTTGCTTTAGGTACAATTAAAAATGTTGGTTTAAGAATATCAACAGGTCGTGTACTGTATTGTTGATGATGTGGTGAAATTGGTTGAAAATTAGTATTAATTATTGAAAATGGTTGTCGAGTATTTAAATATGCTGGTGAAACAGCTCCATGAATAAGTGTTGGATTATCAGTATAATAATAATACGGTGGTGGATTATAATTTCCTGTAGTTCTTCTTACTGTTGCATAAGCTGGATATGGAACTGTACTTGAACGAGGAAAACGAGCATTTAATGGATTTTGTTGTTGTTGCTGTTGTTGCTGCTGCTGTTGTTGTTGATGTTGTCCATTTGTTAATAAATATTCTCCATTTTCATTTATAGCATCTAAACTTATTTTAGATTGTTGATTATGTGTTGGTGGAGCTGAATGATGATGTTGTTGTTGTTGCGATGTACTAGAAGATGAAGCAGAAGAATTTTTAAGATTTGCGGAATTAATTTGTTTATTATTGTTTATTTTCTTCTTTTTAGGTGATTGTTCTTTGGTTTTTGTTATTCCTCCTTTTATCGTAGTTTTCGATGATGCTGGCATGATTCGTATGTGGTATGGATTGCACAAATAAATATATTAATGTGGTAAAGGCAAGTATCAACGACTTTTTTTCTTCTTCTCCTCCTCTTTTTTTTTCTCTCTCTCTCTCTCCTTTCTCTACTGATTCAAATATTATATACAGACTATATTTCATGCTCTCTTAGCCTACGTTTTTCTTACAAAGCTTTGTTTTAGATTTTTGTATGATCATGTAAATATGTATTATAGTAAGAATACGAAAGAGAAAGAGAACAAAAAAAAAAAGAAATTAAAATTACATGTCTATTTTTTTTTCTTTTCATATGTAGGATGATGCTGAAGCATCAAATAAAAGATAAGAACATATTTATGATCATTATTCATGTCCTTTCCTTCTCTAACTCAAAAGACATACTGAGTACCACTGTTGAGAATTATGTTAGTTTAATCTGCCTACTCAAATGAGAATAACCTTTGCCAAGGTATCATTCAATCAGTTTGATATGAATTGAGATATATACAAGTTTAATTATTCAGTCAACACATTGACAAGATTTCTCTCAACAGGAATTTGTTGTCTATAATGTTACCTATTTGTTTATATTCTCTAGACATTTTTTTTTATTGTATATTAATCAAACAACTGTTGATAGGCCTTGGGTTTTTCTTCATTTTTCTTGTTAATACTCATAAACAAGACAAAAAAAACAGTGTGTCTCAATCATGGGAACCTACTGTTTCTTATCTCTCTTCTTTTTTTTCTTTGTTTTAATCACTAATGAAAACAATAGTAGTAATATCGTCGATGAAAAATATGAAAGAAAAAATCTGGATGATCGTATTCATTGAAAAATAAAAAATTTATATCATTAATCGACTAATAATCAGCATTATTAACTAATGATTCGAAAGAATTCAAACAAAAAATGCTAACTGTTGTGATATACAAGGTAAAGTCAAAATGGCACATCATAAAAAAAGCGACTGTATGATACATTGATAGCGAATTGTAATTAGAGTAATAGTGTGATGTCCTTTTTCTCATGTCTATCATCTTAGTGTCTGATGGAATGCCAAGGTTATATGTATACATATAAAGATATGTATAACGCTGTCGACTTGTGAATTATGACGATCATCAAGGTTGTATGCATAGATAAATAACTTATTCTGAAAAATCTGTTAAACATTATTTCTTTCTATGAAATGCTATAGAATTTATTATTTAGAATCTATTAATATTAAATAATCCTTAATGAATTTTCAAAAATGTACAATAAAGATATTTTTTTTTATGATATAGTAGTAGATGTATATCTCCTTGATATCGAACTCATTGAAAGATGTTAATATAAGTTCAATTTTCATTGTCAATCATATAATATTCATTTCTCTTTTTTTTTCTTTTTCTTTCTATGTAATTCAATATGTGTCAGTATAATTTGTTATATTATTCTCTTCTTTGTGCAATGATGATAGAAAAATTGATCATTGAGAGTGCTATAATCATCGCAGATGTGAGCTTATAGGCATATCTATGATTTTCAAATAAACACATATGGAATAATTACATATTATACATACATTAACATTTCTATTTCTCTTACTTGTCAATAAATTACAAAATATAACATATAAGGATATCAAAAAAAGATACAATTGATTATTATTTTTTTTTCTTTTATAAGACAAACCACTAAACTAGTTGGTATGAAAACTATTCTGTATTACATATAAAATCGGACGATTATATATATAAATGTAAAATATTAATACAATCTGTCTGTCTGTATATTACATTCCATGAAGATAGCTCTTATACATTCTATCTGTTTGCCCTGAATCATTTTTGCTTGTCGCTCATTGCAGTGTTATAATATGCTTATATATATTCCCTTTAAAGAAAATCGTCTTTAGGCTAAATACTTCGGTTAGAAACATATGGTATAATGAACAAGATTAACACATAGATAGATATATATATAACAACTAATCACTGTATTTCGATATAAATGCCAATGAAAAGATACCTGTTTTAACTCTATTTCTAAATAAAATCACTTATTCTCATTAGTATACAATTTTTATTGAATGTCACAGAATAACGAACAACTGTTTCTAAACGTCATATATTAATAAATGAAGAGAAATTGAGACATCTAAACAATCTGGCTATCATATAAATGGAACAGTAGTTTAGTTATTTCTTGACACATTTACCTTTACAGTTTATAAATGAGAATAACAGACATGAACTATATAAATGACAAACTGGTTCATTATATTTGTGTGACAGTTAGTAAAAGAAAAGTTCTGTCGTCTTATTACGATTCATGACATTTAACCCATATTCCCAGGACAATGAAATGATTCTTACTAACGGACTAATTTATTCTCGCATGAAAAAACATAAACGATCATCAGTAATGTCTAAGTTTATAATTACAAATAATTTCTATTGAGTCTATGTCTGTTTACGTGTGTAATGATGCATGTAGATACGTGTCATCAGGTTAAACATCATAATTATTCTTGTAGGCAAAAAAAAAATGAAAAAAAAGAAGAAGAAAAAAGAAAATAGGACTTACACACGATCATTATTTTGATCGTTTCCATTAGTTGTACTTCGATGAAAATGAGTTAAACGAGAAACATGTTGTTTAGGTGCTTGTGATGTTGTTGCTGTTGAATCTTTTTCTGTTGTTGCAGGTAGAACTTGTATTTCAATTGAAACATGTTCTTCTTCTTTTTCTGTTGACGAAACGAGCTCGGATGGTGTAGATGGTGATTCTATTGGTGGTTCTGTTGGTGGTTCTGTTGGTGTTAGTGGTTTTGCGGTAACATCCGATGAAGACGAAACTTCAATGTCATCATCAACTTCAGGAACTGTAAACATTTTTCTAAATGATAGTTGTTTGAGTTAAGATAGAATGCTCTTATCGAAATAACTAATTTTTATATTTCTTTTCTTTCTATCTCTGTCTATTTCTCTTTCTTTTTTTTAAAAACTAAACAAAGCATTTCCCTTCGGCATCTAGTCGCAATGGTGATGACGATGATGAGTAGTATGTGGGTAAAAAAAAAAAGAAGACGATCGCGTCTACCCGGAAATACGTTTTCTCTTTCTTCGTCGTCTTCTTTTTTTGACTCTCTTTTACCAGTGTCAATATAATGGAGAAAAAGAGAAAGAGAAGAAAGAGAAAGTGACGTACGACTCAACTTCTCTTGTCTGTAACGCACGCACACACTAATCAAACGAGTCTAATTTATAGTAGTTGCATTTTTTGATGATATTTCGACATGATGTACATGTACATAGAAATCAAAAGAGAACATAAAGATAGAAGAAGAATAAGAGCTCTTTAGGGTGTGGATAGGACCTTCTGATAAATTATTTCCCCCTTTTTTTTCAATAATAAGTAAGACACAACAGTAACCAATCTCGCATAAGCATATATATAAAATATAATAGTACTGTCGGGCACATAAGTAAACCAAGGAAGTTATAATATGAAATTGTATTGTAGTTCAATAGCACGCAAGTGGCAATCTTTTTAGTTATTAATAATTACAAAATAAATCAAGGCAAGAATAATTTGTAGAAAAGAAAAGACCTCTCTCTCTCTATTCATGCAAATAATACAGCTCGTATATCAATCAAACAGTTTTAAACATTACATTCGTCATTCTCATTTAGATTTCGGATATATAAAAAAAAGAAGAAGAAGAAGAAGAAGAAGCAAGGATCATTGATGTAATGGAAATAGATATGAAATAGAGAATGGACGTGTTTGGAATAATAATTAATCGATACTAATGATGAATTATTATTACATATTCTTGAATAAATAAAAGACATGATTTGTCATTTCATTAGTGACAATAAAACAAAAAAAAATAGGCTAACCTCATCATCAATTGTCAATATTTCTTATTTCAATGATCTATTGAACTTCCGTCAAAAGGTCATAGACTATTTATATTATATTTTATAACTAATTGAGTTATTGGACTACTTTAGATAATCTATTTTTATGAAAATCAAATTGCTTTGAAAGATATGATTATATAATTTGATACAAAAATTAAGATAATAAAATAAATAAAAATTATAGTTCCAGAGACGTGCTATACTCACAATCAATACAATCTATTGAATAATAAAGCTGTTGCCTATGAATCGACTATTAATAAAATCAAAAAAAAGAAATATATTTTTTATGACCTTGGAGGATAAATAAATATTTTATAAAAATTCAAATTGATTTATGAGTGATGATCAACAATTTTGAACTGATGTTGAGAAATGTAATATCTATCCATTAGTGGAACTGAATAAAACAAAAGCTTGAATTACAATAATTGGGGAAAGAGATAATTTATGAGGCATCATGTTTATATAAAATATTTTTCAATAATGGAATATTACATAATAAGTACTGTATTGACAAATTTTTATGGATATTTTATTTAAAAATAAAAATAATTTTCGATATTAAATAATCGCTTAATCGATTTTTATTAATTATACGAAAGAAAGAGAAAAAGATTGTATCATATGATTGAAGGTTATTCAATCACGAGATGTTTTTCTTTTTATTCAAGATTTTTCTTGATAATAGTATTTCGAATATATTATATATGAGAAATTAGATTTTTTTTCGGCTTTACCTTAACATTTCACACAATCGATTACAATATAAGACAAGATGAAATGATTAATAGTATCGTCTAAAATTCTGAATACTTGATGATTGTTACATTAGCGGATAGATAAGATCGAAGAAACATAATTTGAGTACTTCAAATAAAACATTTGAAGTATCTACTTATGAAATCGTACTCTTTATTCCCAGATGGCAAATGATCAAAATTCAGCGTTATTCATTCTTATTGTCATTCATAAAAGACATTTAGAATAAAGAGTCCTGTTGTGTAATTGAGATTCTAACGGATATTAAACGATGACCTTGTAATTATACGGAAATCATCAACATCTATACTTAGAATTAGTTTACACTATTTCAAACTACTTAATCTATCAAATGAACGACGGAAATTGATGTGAATATCAGTCTCAGTTAACTAAATATTTAGTCGATTAGGAAGAACTATGAATGATACGTGTATCTAAAGAAGAAGAAGCAGTATAGTAATTACTCTATATATGACATTGCTTTCTCAATAAGAATAACGATAACAAACAAAAAAAAAGACTGATGATGAAGAGCAAATAATAGCATAGTTCAAATCGTTTACTTTTTCTAGATATTTTAATAAATTTGAGACGATATTTCGCTATATATGTATACTTACCTTCAGTATTGATATGCTACAATATTCGTAAAATTCGATGTATATATACATATTTACTGAAATATTGATATAGTTAATAAATCCAGTTTGATAAATACTTAAATCCTAAAAACAATAAACTTCTCGTTACATTTTGATTGACTACAACTTTTTTTTAAAAACGCATTTAAATGTCTACAATAAATTAATCGTTGCATAAGAACTTTTAGCATTAAATTTTGAATCGATAATTAATAAAACTATATTAGACAATTGTCAATTTCGTTGAAATGTCTTATTTTGCTATAATATTTCTACAATTGTAGATGTCGCTCAAAACTAATCTACAAATTGAACATAAAACAATAAAAATATCCTATTGAATTCTAATTTTTGATAAATAAACATTCGAATAATTTTCTTTTATTCATGTATTCTATTACTTTTATAATATTCATTTGTTCGTTTAATTAATTGGATCAAAGATCTGACCATTCATCATATTCCGTAAAAGAACTAATGAAAGAAATATATATTTCTATAATCCATTTCCATTTGGCATTCATCTAGATCCTTTATCTAATTTTGTCTATTTAATTTTTAGATGGCTGAATACGATTTAACAGCAAAATTGGGTCGATATTTCGATCGTCATCTCGTTTTTCCATTATTAGAGTTTTTAACTGAACGAAACGTAATATAAATTGATCAATTGAACGTTTCTTCTATCAATTAATTTTTATTTTTAGATCTTTGATGAAAAGGAAATTCTTCGTGCTAAATATGAACTGTTACAAAATACAACTATGGTTGATTTTCAACTTGATATTCACAATAAACTTAATCCTGAAGGAGAGGAACCAAAAGGTTTTTATTTTATTCAAATAATTATTTAATATAATCAAATTCAATTTTTTTTTCTTATAGAATTAATTGAAAAACGTGAAGAAATTGTATCTCGTTTTACTGAACTCTCACAAGCTGTTCAACCATTACTTGACGCTGTTGTTACTGAAGACGCAGCACGTTTAATTGAACATCAACGGTAAATGTTTTTTTTTGTATTAGATTTTTTTATAGAAATTATTTTATTTTAGAAATAGTGATTCAATGCTTGCATTAAACTTTTTACAAAAGAATTTCGATGTGAGTATTTAATAAAGAGATACTTGTCCATCATCATAATCTTTCTTAGATTGAACGAAATATGGTCGATGCTCTTTATAATTTCGCTCGTTATGTTTATGATTGTGGTGATTATTCACGAGCAGCTACTAATTTAGGTCTCTATCGTGCTCTTGTAAGTATTAATTCAATTTTTAATTATTATTATTATTCTATTAAATAATCAATATTAAGGTTCCAAGTAGTGATAAAAATATGATGTCATGTTTATGGGGTAAATTGGCATCGGAAATTTTAATGCAACGTTGGGACGATGCATATGATGATTTAAATCAATTAAAAGAAGCAATTGAAACAAATAGTACACGTTCACCATTAGATTTATTACATCAACGTACATGGTTTATTCATTGGTCATTATTTGTTTATTTTAATCATCCAAGAGGACGTGATGATCTTGTTCAATTATTTCTTGGTTCAGCAACATCAGGAGCTAATCAAACAAATGTTTATTTAAATACATTACAAACAGCATCACCACATTTATTACGTTATTTAGCAGCAGCTGTTATTATTAATCCACGAAAAAAAAATGAAAGAACATTAAAAGAACTTGTTAAAGTTATTCAACAGGTTTGAAAATTTCTTAGAATGAAATCTTTTTTTTGTTCATATTTATTTTCATTTAGGAATCATATGCATTTCGTGATCCAATAACTGAATTTCTTGAATGTCTTTATGTTCATTTTGATTTTGATGGAGCACAAAAGAAATTACGTGATTGTACAGCTGTACTTAATAATGATTTTTTTCTCATTGGTTGTGCTGATGAATTTATGGAAAATGCTCGTTTACTTATATTCGAAACATTTTGTCGTATTCATCATTGTATCACCCTTGAGTAAAATTTAATTTTGTTTTAAATATAATTATTCGTTTTTTTGTGTATTAGTATGTTAGCAGAAAAATTAAATATGGGTATTGAAGAAGCTGAACGTTGGATTGTCAATTTAATTCGTAATGCAAGTTTAGATGCAAAAATTGATTCACAAAAAGGCGTTGTTGTTATGGGTTCACAAGTTTTATCACCATATCAAACAGTTATTGAAAAAACAAAGAATCTATTCAATAGAACACAAACGTTAGCACATAATAGTGAAAAGAAACGAGATACAAATGTAAATACTCAAAAATTTATTTTCTTTTTTGAAAAATATAATATTTTATTTTAGTCAAATTGGAGTAATTATCAAACACAACAATCACAAGCAAGTACTACAGTTGCTCCAGTGGTTGAATAAAAATTAGAATTTTATTATTGTTATTAATAACATCAAAAATATATTTTTGAAACATCTATTATAAGAATAAAAAGAATATACATGTTTAAGTCTTGATTTTTATTTTCGATTTATAGAAATAGTTCACTATCAAGGAGTAGAAAAAGCTAAATTTAGACATTAAAGACATATATATGTTTTTATTAATAAAAGAACAAAAACACCACAACATGATTATAGGAAGATGTGTCGGATACTATAGAAAATTCTCTTTTCTTATTATGTCTTTGATCATTTTCCTCCAGAGAATTTCTCTAATGAATGTTTTGTTTATTTACATATCAATAAATTCAAAATATTTTTGTGTGCATAGTTTTTAGATGTAAATTGAACAAACTATGACAAGTGACACAGTATTTATTAGTGATGATGAAAAAAATCATCGACCAACAACGAGACATTTTGATGTTCTTCATTCTGACGAAGATGATGAAGAGAATCAAATAAGATTATTATCTTCCGATTCAACTGATAATCCGCCTTCATCAACACCACCAACAACAACAAGTAACATTGAAACATTTGATGATAAAGAACTCAATCAATTATATGACGATTGGTTAGAATTTGATACTCAATTACGTGTAATCGAACCTAAACATAAAGAATATGTGCGAAGATTAGATGATGTTGAATCATTAAAAACGAAATATCGTTTAGAATTTGATAAATATAAGAAAAAACTTGATCAATTAAAGAAAGATGTCAATCAATTGAAAAAAGTATATGCTAAAAAAGGTAATATATATTTTAAATTGATTTATATTAGAAATTCTTTTTTTCTAATATTAAGAAGAAGCAACAAAAAAGAATAATTCCAATGTATTAAATGTAAAAACTTCAAAATCAACAACAAATCTTGAACCAAAAAATTCTTCTCAAGATTCATCACATCCATTACCAACAGTTAATTCTTCGCCATCATTGGATAAAATTGTAAATAACTTAACTACACTTCAACGTCTTAATGTCATATCTGAACAAATTAATACAAATGAATTATATTTATCACGAGTATCAGATACATTACCACGTAAAGATCCATATTTAAAAGTAATACTTGGTGGTGTTGATGTTTCAATATTAAATAAAGCAGATAGATGGACATATAAACAAGAATATGAAAAATTTAAATTTATTGTTACATGTATATCATTAGTATCTTCACTTGTCATATGGTCGTTAACATCACGTTATCGAGCATTCGATGCATTATTTCATTTTTTACTTGTTTGGTATTATTGTACATTGACAATACGAGAATCGATTTTAATTGTCAATGGATCAAATATTAATCGTAAATTTCATTAGTTTTACTTTTTGTTAATATATATTTAAATTTATTTTTTATGATTTAGCCTGGTGGCGAGCTCATCATTTTATAGCAACAGTTGCTACAGCTATTTTATTAACGTGGCCAGAATCTCAATCGTATCATGCGTTTCGTACACAATTCTTTGTCTTTTCATTTTTTTTAAGTTTTGTTCAAGTAAATAAATTTTCTCTTCGAATTATTCGAATTTATTGTTTTTTTAATAGGTTCTTCAGTTTTATTATCAACGTGGTTGTCTTTATCGATTACGAGCTTTAGGTGAAACACATGATATGGATATAACTATTGAAGGTTTTCATCGATGGATGTTTCGTAAGTATTGAAAAAAATTTCTATCGTAATTTATTAAACATAAAATGAATTGATTTTAGATGGTTTATCATTTTTGGTACCATTTCTTCTTGTTGGTTATTTATTTCAACTATATAATGCATATACATTATGGCAGTTAGCACATGTATCAACAACACATGAATGGCAAGTAATGGTATTAGCGATCATATTCTTCCTTCTTTTTTTGGGAAATATATTAACAACATTAAGTGTTTTACGTGATAAATTACGTGAAAAAACTCCTCCATCAACATTAAGACAAAAATATCAAAGTTTAAAAACATTTTTATCAACAAATTATCATCGACGATCACGATCGTTTCATCAATTTGGATATCGACAAGAAAAAGAACAGACTGATAATATTGATGTCACATCGAAAAACGATTAATTGTATTTTATTTTTTTTATTTTGAAATGAAAAAAAAAACCCACACACTCGAGAATCACTATTTGAAATAAAAACGAACGAAAAAAAATTAATTTTTATTTATCTTTAAAGATGAAACTATCAATTATTTTACTTAAACAAGTTTCACAATTTCGATTCAGTAATTATATACCAACTCGACGTATTCCAGGAAATATATTGATTGGGTAGGATATTATTTTTTAAAGGAAATTTATCGTATATAATTATCTTTCAAAGGAAACATCGTGTACGACGTGAATTAACTCAAGGTGAAAAACAGGATATGAAACAACGAATTGAAATTGAATTAGAAAATATGGCTCATCTTAGTCGACCATATCTTACTGAAGTAAGATATAAAAAATAAAAGAAAATTATTTTAGTTAATAAAAACTTTCTTTCTAGGCAGAAGATAATCTTTATGAAAATGATCCAATACGTAAAGAACATGAAGAAAAAGTATTGGCATTAAAACGACGCGAAGAAGAAATACCTAAACATATTTATTTAAAACGTGATTTATTAGATCGTGTAGCGTGGTATAAAAAATGGGAATAAACATGTTTATTGTTTAGAAATATATATGAATTTTTTAGTATTATATAGTTGTGTTTCTATTGTTTGTTTTTTTTATTGAAGATTAAAACATATTTAATGTCAAGTGACGACGAGGCCGATGAATCGGTTATTGGAACGAAAGAATAGTGAGTAATGTACTTATATGTAGTTTTGGGGATCTCGAAGAACGAAAGAGCATGTACCACGATAAATAGTTATTAATTTTGTAATATATTTGTTTAGTTGGGATACATTATATGAAGGTGAATTAAATAATTTTAATGAATTTGGTGATGAAGGAGAAATTTGGTATAATAAAATTGAATTTTATCGAAATTTTTCTTATCAAATCATTTTAGGTTTGGTAAAAGTATTTTAAGTAAACTTGTCGATAATGTATGTCAATTAGTAACTGATAAAGAAAACACAACTATCTTAGATATTGGAACAGGTTAAAAAAACATTCATGTCTTCTTTTTTTTTGCATATAAAATAAATATTTAAATAGGCAATGGTCATGTTATTCAACGTTTATTAGCTCGTGGCTATACTCATTTAACTGGAATTGATTATTCAGAAAATTCAATTGATTTAGCTCGTAAACAAATTGGATCAAATGTCAAATTTCAAGTGATTGATATGACTTCATCAGATACATCATCATTACTTGATCATTACGATATTGGAATTGATAAAGGAACATTAGATGCTATTCTTCTATGTGCACCTGATCAACGAAAAGCCAAACGTGATGCTTATATAGATACTGTTTATCAACATATAAAAAATTTCTTATTTATTGTTTCATGTAATTGGACACGAAGTGAATTATTAGAATTTTTTCAACCGAGTATATATTTATTATCATTTTTTTCTTCAAATAATAAATTTCTTTTTGTATTTATAGAATTTTCATTAGAACGTGAGATTGATACACCAACAATGATGTTTGGTGGACGACAAGGAAAAACAGTAACTTTTCTTATTTTAAAAAGAAACAATTGATTTACTGTGATATTTAAAGAAAATAAATAAATTTATTTAAAGCTAAGCTGCTGTTGATATTATTAAATTAGATCGAACAGGCTTATAAGGATCAACGATGAATCTGATTAATGTGTATATAATTGTACAGTAAAAAATAAAACCAACGAAAATAATAATCATCATTTTAATGTATCGAAATCGAAATCGTTTTCGAGATGGATCAATTACTTCTTTTGTCCATGAATTCATCGTCGTATATATGATCTAAAAATCATTTTACAATAGCCATGTGCATTAAAGTGAAAATTTTGTTCTTCAAAAAAACTTTCAAGTTTACATTGCACGTTAAACAAGAAATGCAAATAAAGAACCAGATTATTTTTCTCTACTTTAAAATAACAATTTCATACAATGATGTTGAGTTAAGCAATTTATTTGATTTTATCTAGTTTAAAACGAAATACAACATCAATACTGACAAAAGACAACGTTTATATTGTATGCTTGAATAAATTGAAATGATATACAATTGTTTTTATTTCAATTAAATATAATTGGATCAGTGAATGAAGTATATTCAAGAAGAATACTTTCAATTCTTCTTTCTCTTTCAATATTAATATTGATTGAATAAGGTACTCGTTGATGTCTTTTATGATGTTTAACACAACCGAATAAAATTCGTATTTTCTTATATATCTGTGGTGTAACATAAAGTGATGATAAACTAATAAATAGAAAAGATAGAGACATTAATAGTGAACATACACGATATGCTATCCAATGTAAATAACCAGTAGTAATAAATGTAATTAAAAATAAACTTATTGGAGCACCTAATGTCCATAAAACAATCATAACTGTAC